>JBBYHH010075614.1:0-15491 GCA_038382905.1 Daphne laureola
CTCCTTCAACTCTCAAGTGTGATGCACTTGACCTCACCTCAAAGCCCAATCTAGTGCCAAGTTGATATTACCAAGAGTAAGAGGCACTAGTTACTGAAACTAGCTGGGATAGGTGGGTGGGGGTTGAAGGAAAAACCGAAACGATTTTGAAAAAGGTTTGAAGAAAATTGGCCTTATAAAAACTGGGTACCCAGAATTTCGGTATCACATTTTCTTGCTCCTTTGAGCTATTTCGAGAACTCCAATACCTAAGATTGTTTAGTATCTCACACTTCAATGTATTAACAAGCAAACTGCATAAAATCATATCCAGATTCACAGATTTGGGCACTCAAACAAATAGAACTTTCCTGGAACTCCAGTTGCACTACCAGAAATGGTAAGTTTGAAAGATTCACGAAAATGAGCAGGTTTCGGTCTTGTTTTCGAAAAACTTTCTTCTAAAAAGTTGTAGATCATACGTTTTACTTGGAGATTCAAAAACAATTCCGGTCGAAACATAACGGAAATCGCCCTGAAACACGACATAAATGACCAGTGATTCTAGGGTTTTCACACAGTTTTTCATCCCATAAATGTTTCAAGGGGTTTGAACTGAAAAACCTCAAACAAAACGTGTTCTTGAGAAACTAATCTCTGATACCACTTGATATGGACCTCTCCTAGATTTTCTAGAGTCCTATGTCGAAAGGATCTAGCCAAGAACATGAATAAGAAACAAGAAGGTAAGCAACCCCTACTCACCTCTCCTCTCCTTTGGTTTGGAGGAGCAACAAGTAGTTGAATGGGCCAAGGGATGTATGAATGGATCCACCACCTCCTCCTATTGATAGAAGAGGCAACACTAGATGTAAACCTTGAGCTTTGATCAAGCCTCAAGAGCTGGGCATGGAAGATAGAATTGAGAACCTTACTTCTCCTTCAAGATGTTCTTGAGAGAAATTTGGATAATGGGTTCTAAGTATTCAAGAATGAAGGTGGCGCCTCATATACCCTAAGGCCTCTCGAAAACATCCAGCAATACATGAAAAGTCTAAGTTACCCCTAGGGTTCAGAGGCTAATGCACCATCAAGGACAAGATTAGCCCCTAATCTAGCTAGTTAAGCTAAGCTAGCCTAGTTAACTTACTAATACAAACCAAGAATGTCTTAAACAAGTTATTAGGGTTTAAAACCCTCAAAAGGAAGTTTGAATGAAGCCTCAAAGGGAAGGATTCATTGGTGATGAGAGTCACATGTGAAGATAAGAAGCTTGACATTTTCTAGAGGGGACCACCTGTAAAAGTGACATCTTCTCCATCTTCAACTGAGTGCACAAGCTTCATTTCTTATCAAAATTGCATGAAACCACCACCATTGGTTTTATTTCTTCAAGGGATTTCAAATGAATACTCATTTGTCCATGTTTGGAGGACTTTGTTTGGAAGACTTCAAAGAACTCCAAAAGTGGCTAAGTGTTGTGAAGAAGCTTGGAACATTGATCTTGTAATGCTTCTCCAGGGCGCTACAGATCTCCAAATTCCTTTAAACTTGTGGAATTAGCAAGCTCGATTCCTGAACTATACAATGAAATCTTGAATGACCCAATTTCGAGCTCGTACGAGGAAGATATGGTCACTCCACGTTACTGAAGCCGCTGCCCAGTTCTGATGGTTTGGCCCGTGACTCCTTCATCTTGTAAATCTTGCACAGATGGCTGTGGACCTCTCGTCATGAACTAAAATTTGGTATATTTATTCTTCTACTTTGAAGTTCAGGTGAATGAGATATTTCTATTGAAAGTTGATGAAGTTTCTGCCCAGTTTTGGCGGAATGCTCCAAACCTCTCCAAACTTTCTCCAATGCATCCTTTCCTCCTTGCCCTAGGATCCATATCATTCCCTCCCTCTTAAAAAGGATTCATCCTTGAATCCATTTGATTTCCTTTGAAGCTCTGAGTGCCTACATAAGGGAAAGGAGGGGCATAAGGTAGCATCTTAACATTATCAACATTAGTACCATGGAACACAACTTTGAAATATTTAAGAAAAGGAATACTCCTATTGCTTATCCTCTTGAGCCTTTTGTCCTTGTGGCTCAACCAAATGTAGACATTAAGCTCAAATGGACTAGTCTTGATAGAACTTTGAAGATCCTTATCTTGCGCACCAAAGTATCGCCCGTCTGACTCACAAGGCATAGAACAAAAGTGTTTGAACTTACACCCTTTGAACCTACAATACCTTAATGGCCCTCTCAAGACCACATTAGAACTAATGTAGGGCAAAGTGCTAAGGCAATTGAAACTCAGAGAAAGACATAACATGCTTTCAGCATTTATTAAGAAAACACCCCTAGAATGCTTACCAGGCATGAGATGTGACATCAATGTATCATTGTCCTTAAAAGTAAATGTTTCATAACAAGGGTCATGCAAATCATGACAAACAATGTCCCTAGTGCATTCTAGTTTCACTTCAACACCATGATAATCATTCAACTCACTCAAACAAAGAGGCATGGTGTGAGGGTGCTCCCAGCCTAAAACATATATGGCTAGGTGATGTGCATTTTCAATCTCAAAACTCATGGTACCTAGCTCATGTGCCATAGAAACAAGCATGCAAGTAAAACATCCATAATGTAGGTCATAACATTTGCTACCCCTAATCAATGAACTCATGGCATAGTGACACATCCTAGACATACTACTAAGTGCACCATAGTTCCAAATAATAAGCTCATGGATAGAAAATAAGGAAATATCAAGTTGGGTCAAGATGAACAATCAGTTGTTTCTTGCTCCTTCAACATGATAACACATAAGTATCCTATTTCTAGAGTCATAATCATGGCCAAATGCAAGTATACACATATAACACACAAGTTTATCAACAAGCTTGTGATTCAAACCATCATTCATCAACAAAGCGTCTAAACATGCAAATTTCTCTTCATGAGTCATCAAGCTCAAATCAATAATCCAAGCATGCATACGATCACATAAACAAAGGTTTGAAATGTGGTCACCCAACCAAGTGAGCTCCCTTTCTTCTTCTTCAGGCTTTCGACCTTTCATCGGGATGAGGTGGTGAGACTCCATTGTATCTTCCTTCTCATTTCTTGGAAGTTCCTTTTTTGTCCTTGCAATCCTATGGACATACTTGACAAGAACATCAAAGCATACTCTTCTCTCTTTGTGCAACCAACCAATGCACATAGCTCTGCCAAAACTCAGTTTTAACAATTTCAAGGCAATCATGTTGACAAGCCCATGTAGCATGGTTATGATGAGATGCAAGATGTGACATGTAAGCACGATGTGAACAAGCCTATCATACAAAATGAAAGTGAGCTTACGGAATGACCTAGCATGCACACTTCTATGCCCAATGTCCCTCCCAATATAAGCATTCACATCCGAGACATTGGCATGTCGTAACTCAAGTAGGTCACCCATACTTCCCTCAACCGAAACATGATCAAGGGTCAAATCATTGATACAATCATACTCACAAGACACACCACTCAAACCATGATCATGCTCCATTTTAAACATGGGATTCCAAAATGTCTCACTATATATGGATGGTTCAAAGTCAAACAAAGGGTTACACACCATCTTAATTTCATTGTAATGCACTTTTGAGACATTTGCACTCAGGGTTTCCTCATGCTCTACACCACTTTCAATTTCTTTGAGAATTGCATTCAAAGTAGGGACATTCACATCAAAATAGAAAGAGTCATGCATCTCTGCCCTAGGATACTCAAACATGCTTTCTAGACATGGCTACTCACACAAGTAACCAAGCAAGATCATCTTAGTCGATTTTATCACATCAAACTTCACCAAAACATGCTCATTTTCTTTGGACCCTATCATGGCTGAATTGAGCAACTCATGATAAACCATTTTAATGTCATTCCCATCACACAACATGTCTCTAACATGCTTTTCAACAATATCACTCATGGCATGCTCAACATCCATCAAAACATAGGCACATGTACCGGGATCATACACAGGCCTAACCCTACTGATGGCCGATAGACCCAAACCAAGTATCCAAGGCCTAAAATGGGCCCATAAACCCAAAGAATGGTTAAGTCAGAAGCCCAGGAAAGATGACACATTTAAAACAACTGAGGGCGTCATACCCGAACACTGACATCCGTAAGCCAAGGTCATGCCTTCAGGACAACATAACCCGATGGTCTGCATACAGGGCATATTTGCCACCTGTCGTCTGACACATAACCGCCTCTTTCCTATCAGAATATTACGGATGTGCCACTCTATTAGACAAGACTATATAAGCCTACTTCATTCCAACATGGAAGGTAACTATTCACTCTGCCCTACATCTTGGCACATTCTCTCCACCCAATATTACTGACTTAAGCATCGGAGGACCTTCCGTCAGGAACAACTCCGACGCGGTTCCTAGATTTTGTCTGTTGCGCAGGTTGAATCAACAAGACATGAAGACGGAGCTGAACGTGATCAAGACTAGACGACAGATGCTCAAAGGTGTGGTGGTTCATAACGAAGAACCGCCACCAGACATAACCTTTTTGGAGGAAGAAAACATACCCAAGAGGACATGTTGATATAGTATGTCAATGGAAACTAAGGTCCGGTTCGGTGCATTGGGCGCCAATTTTATAACGACATTGACAGTGGTTTTATTAGCAAGAAACAAACAATAGTAATCCAATCGATCTGATCCCTAGAAATATAGTGACTCATTCGTTATTTGGGTTATAACTAGAAATTTAGAAATGCAACTCAAAATCAGTCCACGAAAGAAAGAAAACCGCAACCCCTTATATAACCAGAGAAAGAAGAATACACGAAGCCGAAAAGCTAGAAGTGGAGGAGATTGATTGTTGTGCCTTCCAGTTCCTCTGCGTGGCCTCGCTGTTTGTGAGTTCTTTGGTTCCCAAATCGACGGGAGAGAGCGCGATGGGGAGTGATTCCAAAAGCTATGGCCGTTGCGGCGGCGATGTCACGACTGGCGGCGGCGGAAATGTGCAGATACCGGCGTCGGAGAAGAAAGTCGTGCAGAACCTTAGAGAGGCTGTTAATAGCAACTGTACAGACTCCGAGATCTATGCCGTTCTTAAAGAGTGCGGGATGGACCCTAATGACGCCGTTCAGCGCCTCCTTTCTCAAGGTCACTCTCATTTTTATCATATTTCTTTGCGGCGCATTTTTCTTCACTGTTTTTTTTGTTTGAACACAAGGTATTTTTCGGTGTTTATTTGTTTGTTTTTTTCGTTTAGTTTGGCTTTGTCTTGCTCAGTGCCTGGTAATTGTCGCCGTATCGAATTCTTTGTGTAAGTTTATTGGCAGCTTATTGGTGTCTTTAGTTTTTATCAGTGAAAAGGAACTTCGCCGTTTTCAGATTATGAGGTCTCGAAATGCTAAGAAGTTCTGAACTTCTGTCTTTAGTGTCTTCATTTTAACAGATTTATATACTGGAACTTAGTTTGCAACAGTCATTCTTGGCATCGTTCATCGTTCATTATCATTACAACGAGGCATTGTTCTAGAAGCTTTGAAAAATTCTTATGTCTAGTTAATGCACTTCAAGAGATTTCGTGAATTTAACATAGCTGTATTTATGTAGATACATTTCATGAAGTGAAGAGCAAACGTGAAAGAAGGAAAGAGGTACTTGTACACACAGAATGTCCAGAGCTTTTTAAATTTATGATTTGATGGATATGCATATGTGTTGTGTCGGTGGCATGATCAGGATGCTTGTTTTGTTATGTTAGTTTGCACTGTCTCATGCTAAATTGTAGCCGTTGCATGATTTTAGATGAAAGAGACTCAAGAATCAAAGACTCGAGCAATCAACAGCACTTCTAATCGCAGTGCTAGAGTTGGTAACGAACTAGGTGGTGGGTATATTGGATGGGCACAAGTTGGATCGAATGGTATGTCTTTACCCTTGACACTTTCACGTTCTTCATTCCTTAATCCAAAGCAGGGAGAAGAGGCTTTCCATTTTCGTTGGATTATTGATTTTTGATTTCTTTTAGCTAATGGTTTGTACGGATTTGTGTTGCAATTGTAGAGCTTGGTAGCACTGCATATGGCCGAGAAAATGGTTTTTCCAGTACATCTGCCTCACATTCGACAGGGAAAGATTTGACTGGGGATCATTCTACGCAAAGGTGTGTTCTATTGTGAGACACTATGATGCTTGATGCTTCTTGTGACACCACTATCCCTTTTCTTAATTGGCAGTTTGACCTAATGTGTGCTGTTAGGCTTACTGGGGCATCCTTCTGCTTGGAATGCAATTTTGTTTCCTCTGTGCTTGCCACTACAGTTTTCTCCTAAGTATGTGCAAGTTAAGCTACGTTGCAAGGTTTAATTGGCTCGTCTCTGTGCTCTTGAATCTGTGAAAAATATTGTTTAATATGAGTTTTTTATGTTTTTTTGTAGTCCCTTATCTTTATCTATTCTTGTGCGTGGGCTTTTAACATAGCTGACTCCCAAAATCTTGTAATTTTGTTTCTTTCCTTTTCTTTAAGTTTTGCTGGACATTGGGAGATTATCAATTGCTCCGATTTCTTTTCAGAGATATCCCAAATAATTGCTATAATTCCTCTCTTGGAAAGTTTTATCTACTTATCTTACTGTGTTACTCCCACTCTCCCTTACTTTTTAATGCTCCCTCTCATCTTTTACGGATCCATCTTACTTTCTGATCCCCACTTTCTAAATTTACTCTAATCTCCGTGTCTAGGGAAAGGGAGCAATTATTTGAGAAAGAGGGAGTACATTCTTTCCGAGGTCATAAGAGTGATACCTTTAATAAATATAGCCAGATATTGTTCATTCTTGATGTATGTGTTTGTATGTGATGTGACATGATAAAGGATGGTTGTAAAGTTAAGTTTGTGTGCTCTCATTTCAATTACCGGATGAACTCTTATAAGAGTATCTATTAATTTTGTTGCAGCACTGCTGAAAGTAGTAAACAACCAGTGGGAGCAGCTGGTTCCGTCAATTCTTCCGTCATGCAATCGTCTAGTGGATTGAAATCTTCTTGGTTTCAAGCTTCCCCTGGGCATGTATCAATGGCAGATGTAGTTCGGATGGGAACATCCTATGATAAGGGTTCATATTGTTCCAGTGAAACATCAGAAAACCCTCATCATATTATCCAGCCAAGCTCAGCCACTAATTCTGCTTCTTCCACGTCATCTATGCTTTATACAGACGTTCAATGTGAAAGCGTAGTTGCGGTCCCTGAATTGAGCAAGGTATCTGGTCAGCATGGTTTAGGTAACGACTGGCCTGTAACTGAACATATACCTGGCAACAGTGAACCGTCTATTGAAGATATATTTAATGCTCATTCTGCTATAGGAGCTTTGATGTGCACTACACAGCTGTCTAGGGATAAATCTAACTTTTCAAGTCAGCACCAGTTAGATGAGAGCTGGTTACCAGAAGGAGATACATTGGGGGACCATTTGTCCATGTCTGCTCAATTATATAGTGTACAATTAATGACAAAAGGTGCTAGAGGAGTGTCGTCTGGTGATGATGATAGCCAGGAAGGTATGTGCTCTCCATCCAGGGTTCGGGTTTGTGCACGATATTTCCTCTTTTATATGCTAATTTGTACATTATAGTGAAATTTAGCACAGGTTTTTATAACTATTAGCAATGATTCCTGTGTCTCTTTCATTATGAGCCAACTGTAAGAAGGAAGGAGAATTTTGGAATTTTTTTTTCATCTTTGCCCTGCACTGTGGACAAATGATTTTGATTTTTTCATCTTAAAGCCCACTTTTATTGGTTGGCTACTATAGGGAGAAGCTTGAGGATGTGAGCATTCCTTCAGCTTTTCTGCTTTCCTGGTAGATCCTGGTTTTGTGATTTATATCCCAAAAGTTTTGAAAGCTCTTTCCAGAGTGAAATGATGATGAAGATAGTGTTTCAATTTGCTTTTATTCAGTTTGAAATTTTACTTTAGAACTCGTTTACAAGAGAAGAGTATGCATGCTTGTGGGTTTCTGCACCCTAGATTGTAGGACTGCTAGATAGTGTGTTTGCTGTGGCATAGAATGTTGGTTAGCTGTTGTTTGTTTTAATTTGGATCTCAATGACTGGGGATCTGACATCTTCTGATTTAGATATGTAAGTTGACACCCCTGAACATTTGCTGCACATAGTGAAGAAATAAATTGTGTAAAGGTCCTATTTGTTTGGATCGTGAGGAGTAACTGATAAACATAGTGAAGAAACAAATTATGCAAACACCCCTGACACCCCTGAACATTTAGAGCTCTTTCCTGTATGTTTGGATCTTGAGGATTAACTGATTAGTAAAGTGAAATAGTGAATAAAATAGCTACTTCCTGATTTAACTGGCTCCAATTAGTTTGAGATTGAGGCTCAATCTGGTGATGGATTCATGGACGGTTAATTTATTCCGCCAATAGTTGTGTCCTCCCGCACTAGTCTGATTGCTTTATCTCATCTGAATTTGGCTCGAAACTGACTGCCCAAGATAATTCAAATTAATTCTTCTTTTTTGTTTACCATGATGAGAAGTGGCACCTATTCTGCAGGCACTATCTGCCATTATCTTGTTTTATTGTAGTATGAATGGAACCCACAAAATGGTACAGAAGGTAATCTGAGCTGGGAAGTTTGTTAATGAGGCTCATGGAATGCTAGAAAAAGGTTTATCAGTGTCTCTTGTTATACCGAGTGGATTATAATCGTATTACTGCATTCCTAACATTCTTTGTCGTTGTTTTATAGTACTCCCTCTGTCCATAAAAGATTGATATATTTGTTTTTGCTGTTTTAAAGTTCAATATTTGACTCAATTTTTAACAAAGATAAATAGTTTTAAAAAATTCAGAAAAAATTTATCTGAAAAATTTAGATGTCAAATTATGATATACATATGAAATATTTAATTTTCAATGTCTAAACATTCATGAAAAAAAATCATAGAGTAAATACTACGAAACTGTCGAAACAAATGGGCCAATTTTTTGTGGACGGAGGGAGTATAATATTCTCCCTCCGTCCCAAAAAGAATGTCCCATTTCTTTCTGAGCATTTAATCTATGAATTTTTTTCTTCAACCTTTGACATTGAAAATGAACAAAATTATATGCAAATGATAAAAGAATGTTTGCAGTTTGTAAATATGTTTATTTTAGTTTTTTTTAAACAATTCTTCATAACAATAATTTAAGTCAAACACAACATAGAAAGTCAAACGGAACATTCTTTTTGGGACGGAGGGAGTACTATCAACACCTATGATGAAATGCAAACATAGAATAGATTTATCTGGAAACAGACAGACAGTGATCAGAAACTAAGGATGATACTTGAGTACCTTGTTAACTTCTCCTTCATCCCTTGATATTAATGACAAGCAGCGAATTAAACCAGTCAGTGTGCTTTTGAGTTTTCCCTTGTCTTCTAGATAAAATTGACTCTTCCGTAAAATGTCTTCGTAGTTCTGAAGAATCTAAAGATGAACCAACTGATAAGAGCACTTGCAAAAACCTCGAAACATCAGTTGCCAACTGATAACTTCAACGAAATGCACAACCAAAATTCACAGTTACCTTATTTTAATGGCAATATAAGCTTTGTTTATTAAAAGTCAGACAAAGATACACCATTCACTGCTACCTTAAGCAACAATGACTCAAGTGAATGCTAACTGATTCCGAAATATCAGAAAAACAGGATATAAAAAACCAGGTACCAACACAGATCATGACAAGTTCTTCTATAATTTTCTCCACAATAATGAACAAAACGAAGTTAGGAGCCTCCAGCAAATGAAAGCGAAAAACCCATTGCATGATTTTAAACTAAAGCCGGAAATCATACTTTAATAAAAGGGTACAAAAAAATCAAGACAAATATTTTCCTATACAAACAAAGAGCTAAACCATAAATTCTTGAGCAAGCCACTGAAAAGGATGAAAAGAAAAGACCGATCATTTAAATTTATGGATTGCAGCATGGAGAGAAGGAATGTTCTCAAAGAAGATAAGTGTCATATATCACTTTCAACCGACTTTATAAAAATCTGCCAAAAACTTTCTTTATTAGAACAAAAGCACAGAAAAGACTAGCTTTGTCTTCAACATGACAGAATAGAGAACATAAGAGGACTGAATACAAGACACTTGGAGACAAAATCTGGAAATAGCTAGTAAAATCAAAAGTCCATATAACAAGGATAAAACCATCTTTTCCAGAAGGTCTGCTCTACTTAAAAGGAGGTAAGCAAAGGGCTATTAAGGTGGTGCAGTTCTGGAATAGTGTCAAGCTGGAGCCTATACACTGAGGTTGTTTTGTTGAGATAGGAGTAGTTAAGGAAGTTTCTGAAGTTAGTTTGTTTTGTCAGCTCTAGTTGTTGTTTGTGTGGTTTTGTCTTTCGAATTCTTGCTTGATCTGGCCTTAAGTTTGTAAAAGCTCCAGATATATCTTTTGTAAGTGCCGTTGGGCATTCTGAATTAATGAACTTTTAGGAAGCGAATCCCCTCCTTTCTAAAAGAAAAAGACGGTCAAAATCCCAATGTTTGATTGTGTTTGTATAAACTATTTTTAGTTATTTCAGTCCTGTTATATAAGCATCTTAATTTTATAAGAAGTACAAGTATCGACCAGATACCTTCTCAGCATATAACGAAAAGGAAGATGGATAGAACTCCACAACAAGATCCAAGAACTTGAATGCCATAAAACGAACATCAATGGCTAAATTTGTCATGGCGTTAAAAATATATGCCATCATTAATGAGATAAGAAGTCCTTGATTGGCCTGAAAAAATAGCAGAAGGCCACAGGTCAGAGATACATTGTAGAACCCACTCACAAACAACTAACTTGGCATATAAACATAAAGACTGAAAAAATCAGGAATATGCAAAGGACATTTGCAACAGACCTGAAACAAAAAAACAAAAAAATTGTTAAAACATCCATAGATTTTACATTCCCAAGGAAGAGACATTTTCACAAATCCAACCATTCAAGTGTTATTCCCCAGACCATTTACTTTCCATTTTAGTTCTACATTCAACCCTGTTCTTTAGAAGCAAGAGGGATATAGCTGAAATTAAAATTTCTTTGTTCTCCCTTTCATAGATATAAATATTTGTTTCAACACCAAAAAGGCTCCCTCAAGCAGACTGATTGTCATTTATTTCAACCTTTGAAATAGTTGGACTCCTGAGGAGTCAGCTTTCACACTTTGAGGTGAAGATTATCCAACGTTTAAACCACACCAGGTGTAATAATCCACGTTTTTTTTATTAAGGAAAAAAAACAGGTATCTTTACAGGGAAGCTCAGTGATGTTATCATCACACTATTGACTGAAATTAAAGAAAGAAAAAAGAAACTTTTGTTGTTTGTACTGTTGATATAGATATTGCTTGGAAACACATGCACATCTAGCTTCTGTAATTGGAATCAGCAAGTGGTATCTTTAGGATCATAAATTTCCTTTGTAGTCTACTCGAGATTTTTTTTCTTCTAAAGCTTGTACAATAGATATACGTATTCTTCAGAACAGTATGATTTTCTAGGTTCTTTTTAGGGTCAGCTGGGTGTTACTTGCTTATTTGAATGCTTACTTGCAGACAGATAAGGTAGCTGCACTTCTTCATGTAAATAGAGTCTAGAACTTTCAGTAATTTTGTTTTGGTGTACAGATCTTTTCGCATCATCAAAAACAAATATCTAATGTTACAGATGAATAGTTAAAATCACAGCATCACTAGTAATTTCACCCTGACAAGCTAACATTAGCATGCTGAAACATATTATCAATAATAGAGCTCAAGAATAACTACATGCTCCAAGTACTGACCTAGAGGATGAAAATAGAAGAAAGCACACCTCATTACTTCCCGGAAAAACCACAGACTTGAAAAGTTGATATAACGTTTCTCTAACTAGTTTTTCATCATCACTGATGCGTTCACGGAGTTTTTCTACAGCTGCATATCTATGCAGCCTCAACTCTTCTGGATGTTTTAGGAATAGATCTTTAATTCCTAATAATGCATCTGTACAAGTGGAATAAAGCTTCAAATTAGCGATATCCAGAAAACAAATAGCTCCACCAACAAAAAAAACCCATTACAACAATCAGGGAAAAATTATGGTTGAGAGGTAGTTTCTGAATTTTAAATAAGGGAGAAGGTCTCATTTCGCCACTAACGTTTGCGTTTTGGACCCAAACTACCACTACTTTGAAAAAGAGTCCTATTTTACCACCCTCCATAGTTTAATGGTCCAAGTTTGCCACTGAAATGATTTATTGATTCCATTTTACCATCACGTTAACATTTTGCCACTATTCACCGTTAACAATGTCACCGTCACGCACCACCACCGCCACCAATGACGCCGAAACTCACCATTCATGGTCTAGGGTCGTAGATCGGGGCCTAGGACCGTCGGATCCTGACCAAGGGCTGTCGATTTGCGGCCTGGGCTCGCGATTCACCGGTCTTGGGCAGTGATTCGCCTCCCTTTGGCCGTGATTCCTTGGTCTTAGGCCGCGATCCGGAGGCCCTAGGCCGGGATTCGGTGACCCTAAGTCCCGATTTACGACCCGGTGTATTTTTTTCCCATTCCGGATTTTTCGGCAGTGGTCCGGCGACGGTCAGTGGTGGTCCAACGCAACTATAACGGTGATGGCGAATTGAGACCCGAAACTATAATGGCGATGGTAGTTTGGATCCTTTTTTCAAAGTAGTGGTAATTTGCGTCCAAAACATAAACGTTAGTGGCAAAATGAGACTTTCTCCCTTTAAATAATTTTAAACGTTGGCATCTCTGTAAGCAAACAAGATGACAGCACCTAGTTTGCAAATGTCCCTTCAGAATTTCATAGCAACAGTCAACATACCTATTTACTATTCCATTTCTGCCACTAATTACTTCGCTGAGACTTCTTTATCAATATGACTTAAACAATAAAGGTAATAAAATGACACTTTTTAACACTCTAAACATAAGTACCTCTCCTAACTTTTGAGTTGTGATGAGCTGTTTGCTGAAGAAGCTCTCTCAATGTCAATCCTTTCTTGCTAACTGCCAGGCCTGCCTTCTCAGAAGCAACACTTTGCTCGGGGAGTATAATAGCTGCTCACAAGAACGAAAAAGAGATACAAAGCATTAACACTGTATTCAAAGTAAGGAACAATCAAACTGATTGAACATCTAATTTTCACAAGTAAAATTCAAATTACCTTTAGATTTAACTTCAGTGTTTGTAGCATTCCTTGCAGGGGGCAACTTCCTGCCTAGCTTACGTTTTATTTTCTGAACACCAAAAAGAAAACAATTAATAATAAGTGAATGAAACTAAATCTGAAACTCATAAACGAACTTGAATTTCGAAATTCAAGACAATCATTAAACATAAAATTACTTTGAAATCTACACCACGCTTCTGTTGCTTTTTGGAGGCAGCCTTCGACTTCACCATTATTCTTCAATGGTTTAAAAAAATAATGATTAAGCATCAGTTCAAAAAGACTTGACCACCTTAGAAGATTACAAGCCGCCTAGGTGTTAAATCACAAGTAACAGCTGAAACCAGAAGTTACCGGTAGGCTTCACAGCGGATGAGTTCAACAAAGAGAAACTACGGCCAGCCTGGAAACTGGCAGGTGAAAAGAGTTTAACCAGGTGAAAAGCCAACTGGGTGGAGGGGCTGAAAGAGCTGAACAAAGCTGCTTCAACACTCAATTCCAGTCCAAAATCTACCTTATTTCGAGTATCAGCTTATTGCTGTTCAAAACCTAAACCCTGTAAACTTCAAACAAAGATTCAATGCTACACGCCTCTAATCAAATTCCTTGAAAGTTGAACTCCCACAACTAGGACAATGGCCAGACGCGTGGAGTGGAGCTTCCCACCCAGGCCACAACCAACAGGGCACACTACCTGACATCTCCAGAACAAGATCGCATCTATCATACAAATATGCGTTGCTCTCTCTAATTTAGACACATGATCCAACTTTTGACACAAGGAATGCACAAGTATATTTCAAGACTGGCTACTGTAAATCGAATAATTCGTATCATACCTGTTTAGTGTGAGCAGAGAGGCAGAGCAGCATCGGACTCGGACCGCCGGCGTTTTATGAGTCGCGAGTTCGCGCAAGGAGGGAGGAGGTCAGCTGCGGGCCTGCGGCGTCGGCGTTGATGCGAGCTGCGTGCGAGGTTGCTGCGGCCGGCGGAGGCGAGCTGCGGACGGAGGACGGCGTCACGGCGCACCGTGTGCGACGCGAGGAGAGGTTGAGCCCAGGATGAGTTCTTGTGCGCGGTGGAGCGTGGAGACCGGAGACACAACAGTGGCTCCTGGCGTGGGGTGGGTACTGCTGGGTTTAGGGTTCAATTGAATCATTGCGTAACGGGAGGCAAAAAGCACTAAAAAAACCCTAAACTATCTGTTTTGTCTCGCTTTGGCCACTCAACAAATTAATGGGCTGAAACAAACATCCAACTTTCAAATGTGTACCATTTTGGCCACTTAAACGTTCTTTTAGCATGGTATAATTCATAAAACATCTCAAACTTTTTAATTTATACTAATTAAGACCTAAAATGTTTTAATTGAACCTTAAAAAAATCGAACCTTGCCAATTTTACTCAAGCATTTTCCTCAAAACATCTTAGTGCCTAAACCTTTCCCTTAGCTCCACAATCGCTAGATTAATATTCGTTTTATCTTGCAATCTCATCATCGCCGGTCTAATCGCAAAGTGAAGCGGTCCCTCTGGCGGAGGAACAACCAACGATGATGATGTAAGTCTTGAATTCTAAGACAAAATCATCAGAAAACATCAATAATCGCCTGAAATTCTTTGTGTTACGAAGGCGAAGACAATCTACTTCATCAGACGTTGAGACAAGTCCAGGTTTAGAAATGGATTGTTCGAAGATCTAGTGGAGGACAAAATCGGCGATGTTGCCCGGAGAGATTATCGAAGGAGTTGTGAAGATCAGATTCGCAGAAAAGGAGATTAGTGATGAGGAATTCTAGTAACGATTTAAGAGTTTATCAAGAAGAAGTTGAGATTTCAGTGAGAAGACACTCCATTGATTGTTCTTCAAACCAGCCCCAGGCTTGAAATTTTAGAGAATAAGCTTCAGTACTTATATCTAGTTCACTTCTGCATTTGTTTTTCTTCTGAACCCAACTTTTAAGTACTCCCTACTTGAAGAGCATGCGATAAAATAAAAGCACAATGGGTTGTACAGTGGAGTACTATATGTTCCTTGAGTTACTAAATTATTGTTATGTTAAGTTAAAGTTCAAAATTAATGTTATGTTGGTAATATAAGTGATCATTAATACATCATCTCCAAAAGAAGTGAGAACTCTGTATCATGGTATTGATGAAGATGGTGGTATCAGTTGAGGAAATAAAGATATATGGTGTGATTAGTAAACATTAAAAAGTTAGTGAT
>JBBYHH010075724.1:0-15491 GCA_038382905.1 Daphne laureola
CTCTTCCCTGATGTTGCGAGTGAAATTTCTGTAGACCACACAGGAACAAGGGTGGCGAAAAGCGGATTAAGGACGATGAAATCGATGGGGATCATGGCCGCTTCATCACCGCTGGCGGCGTTGCTTCTGCCCGCTCCCATGATCGGCGCCGTTAACTGTCACCGTGGTTCGCTGCCGTTGGCCTTTGGAGTCGTCAAAAAGTTGAAGCTCACCGCCAGGTCCAGGTCCTCCCCTCCAGCCCCTATCATCCGCTGCCTTTCTTCCTCTGGTAAGCTACTACTACGCACTACACTGCATTTGATGCCCTTTTTAAGTCTGTATATTTATTAATCGATTCAATTTTAATTTTACAGCGCTTACTCCACAATTGAGGAGTACGCTGGAGAAAGTTGTTCAGTCGAACAAAGTGGTGTTGTTCATGAAAGGGACCAAAGATTTTCCGCAGTGTGGATTTTCCAACACTGTGGTGCAGATATTGAACTCTTTTAATGTTCCCTTCGAGACAGTGAACATTCTGCAGAACGAATTGCTGCGTCAGGGTTTAAAGGAGTATTCCAGTTGGCCCACATTTCCTCAGCTTTACATAGATGGGGAGTTCTTTGGTGGATGCGATATAACTGTTGGTGAGTCAATTTTCATTACTGGATCTGTTAGATTTGCGTATGTGAAGTTTGTTAAGCATTTTTTAGTTGGCTAAGCTTTATGCTATTTCATTAGATAAGCCTGATTTTGATTTTAATGAGATTAAAAGCGTATTTTGGGATGGATTGCTTACTCTTTTCTTCCTAGTAGAAGAGGACTTTGAATTTTGAGGTAGTGCTATAGATATTTCAAGTAGTTTAATTTTGGCAACTGCAGTGAGACAACGAATTTTACTAAGCTTATACTTGTCTGTACAATCTTTTGTTAGTGGTCTTTGGAATGTTTTAGTATATTGATGAGGGTCTGTGTTGTGAAGTATCCAGAGAACTTTTTTTGGTCGCTTTCCTGGTTACCGAGCAAGACAATATCAATTAAAATTTTCATACTTTTGCTATATAGGCCTCTCTTACTTTGTATGTAATCCTAGAACTAGGTAAAGAAGGATGGTTGCAGTTATTGACGAAGGGCAGGTGTCTCAGCCATCAGGTTAAGAGTCAGTAAAGGAATTGGCATTTCTTCTCCATCAGTTGAGGCACAGCTGAATGAACAGAATAGGAATTTAGGAACTGAATCAATTCTTTTCAGGAAAAAATTGAAAAGTTAGTTGACTGATTAGATAGTCCTCATCTTTTTGGACGTTTCTGTTTAGTTTTAAGACATGATTATAGTATGAGTTAAAGTAAAGTTTCTGTTAAGGGAAAGTTTGATTAACAGCTTTTAAGATCACCTTTTCTGTTTGAACATAGAGCCATGATTCTAGAAACTAATACAATTAAATGTCATTATTCAAATGGAGGAATAGAATTGTCACAGCATTTTGTGTTGTCAGATATCTTCAATTAATTAGTATTTGTACATTATTCTTATTATGCCTTTTTGACAAATTGATATGACAGTACTCTGGGACTTTTAGCCTTGTTTAAGAAACAGCGTTGGGAGGTTTCTTGACTTGTGTAGTTTCTATGGCCTAATTCTTGTTTACAATTAACTTCTAGTTTTATACAACTCCAACTCTCCAAGCATCAGTAAGAACAGTTTAGATGAATTTCATGCTATTGCCTGTATTGGTGTGTTGATGATGATGCAATCTTATACAGTTTTGTTATTCATGAAATATCTGTTACCATTTGTTAATGAGACGGGGAAAAAAAATCTAATCTAACACAGCTATGTGTGTGAGTGAGTGATGGCAAAGTAGTACTATTATTTTTTATATTTTCTTTTCTCATGTCTTATGGTATTCTCTTTCTCTTAACAGAGGCTTATAGGAGCGGCGAACTACAGGAAATTCTTGAAAAGACAATTTGCTCCTGAAACTTCTTGTATCTGAAAAACATGTGTAAGATAACAGGAAAAGTTTCAAGGGTATATGAATACAATTACGTATTACATGCCTCTGAATCTGGTTTATGAACTTGTTCTGTTATGGTTGGTACTTACTGTACGTGCATTAGGCAAATTAGGTTTGTGATTACTTGTGTTTTATTATCCAAAAGGAGATCAATATTGAGGAAGATGTCAACTATCGGATAAAGGCATGATGGGTAAAATGGAGAGGTGCTATTGGGGTGTTACTCAATAAAAACATCTCATTGAAGTTGAAAGAAAAATTTTACAGGACATCTATCAGACCAGTCATGTTATATGACAGTGAGTGTTGGGCAGCGAAAACACATGATATGAGCAAAATGAATATCGTGGAGATGAGAATGTTTTGATGGATGAGTGGACATGCCTTGATAGATAAATTACGAAATGAGAACATTTGATGCCTAGTGGGAGTAACACCAATTGATGATAAAATTAGGGAAGGTCGATTTAGATGGGTTGGGCATATACAAAGAAGACCATTAGATGTGTTAGTACCTAAAATTGATAGGTTAGACTTAGGGGAGTTTAAACTAAAGTAAGAGAAGATCTAAAATTACATGGAATTTCCAGAGAATCTCATAACAAATACTGAAGATGCAAGATTCATGTAGTCGATGCCTTTGATTGATTGATTGATTACTTGTGTCTGGGAGATTTATGATGTCCTGAGGTTTTTTGAGTACTGACAGAAGAGGATGTTAAAGGGAAGTATGCAGGTTGATGCAAAAGTTTGGTGATTGATTTTTTATATGAAGCGTTATTCGTATTCCCCTCTGTTTATGTACACACAAAAAAGATGCTGAATATCATGAAGTCAGGATTAAGTTTGGATAGGACTTGAGGAAGCGCTGGTGTCAGCACAAAATGTAGTACTACTATTAGATTATTTATAACTTAATTTCTTGATTGTTTTCTCTTATTATATTTAGAGTTAAGCGGCATGTCATGAATGAATGTACAGGCTTACAGCTGTACCAGAAGACTTGCTACTGCACCGTGAACCTTTTAATCGTGGTTTGACTTTAGATTTTTTTTATTTTAGTATTTATTTATTGCGGAAGGCATATTCTTATATGATTAGTTGATAATATTGGTGCCGTTTCATTAGGAACTAATTGGGGCCCATCAACCATGTTTTCTACCATTAATGTGTCATGTTTTGTTGAAGATTCATGTAGCTTGGTGTGAAAGAAACTCCTACTGAAGTGGTTGTGCATCATAATAAACCACAGTAAACAGTAAAACACCAAATTCATGTGATTACAAATGACTGTTTCTTTGACTGTGCACATATTAAGAATTTTTAGTTACTCAAGGACAGAAGGCTAATTCAAAATTGGGACAAAGATATACATGTATGTATCTGAGATGTGAGTAGGAACAAAGATTGTAAAGGAGCAAATTTAAGGTCTCCAAGGGGCAGGGGGAGGTGGGCTTTGAGGATAGAGTGGTGGAACTGCTGAGAATATAGTGTTCTTATCAATGCCATAGCCACCGTTGGCAGTGAGCGACACAAGAGCAGCCACCAGCCCAGCATTTCCAGCCAGTGTGGGTTCAGTGTAGCTGTAGTTACTGCGGACATCTCTGAACTGGTCGAACCGATCCGGGCCTCCTACCATTGCTCCGGTGATGTTATTTGGATTAGGGTTCTTTGTGTGAAGCCACTGAAATCCAGCTTTGCACGAGTATTTCTTGCCATTGTGTGGCATGGATGCACCCCTGTGGTGCACATGCCTTGGAAACTTGTTTCCGTAACCAAAAACATAGCTCATCTTCATTGGGTTCTTACCTAGAACATAATCCACCTGAGAGAATACATCAGTTGTCAAGTTAGTGAATAAACCGAGAGAGAGAGAGAGAGAGAGAGATGAAGATGAAACAGAAGTAGGAAGTTAAAGAATGGCTGCCTG
The DNA here is from genome assembly GCA_038382905.1 of Daphne laureola. Taxonomy (NCBI): domain Eukaryota; kingdom Viridiplantae; phylum Streptophyta; class Magnoliopsida; order Malvales; family Thymelaeaceae; genus Daphne; species Daphne laureola. Next base: position 3,924 of record JBBYHH010075724.1, read on the forward strand.
TGAAGTAGCGAAATTCCGCAGCACAGAATTAGAAATGTAAGTCGGGCCGCAATTGATTCCTGGAACTCCACTGGCATTCAAATAATCTACAAACAGAGATGCCAAGAAAGAAGCAGTCACTGCATATTGTAGATTCTGTGGCCCTCCATGATTTAACTGGATCATTCCTCCTGCAAATTCATCATGATATTGAACTTGTGCAGAAACAGGACGAACTGAAAGAAGAGAAGAGAAAAAAGCAAAGTCCTGCACAAACCTTTAGTGAAGTTGAAGACATTGAACTGGTGAAGATAAGAACACATGGTGAGTCCAGTGACATTGTGATACATCCTCAGCATGTCCTCATATGGGTAGCCCGGATTCAAGAACAACCTGTACCTGGTGAGCAGCAGCATCGCAGCCGGGAGCTTGTTGTTCCAACTCGGCACGATCAGATCACGTATCATATAGAAGGCCTTGGAGTTCTTGGACATTCCAGGATTTGTGGCCAGGGAGAGGTAACTCACATTTCCTGTAGCATAGTACATCCATGTTGCACCCCACATGTACTCATCATAGTAACCGGATGAATTGTAGTAAGGCTCTATGTATGGATTGCCGCGGCTGTAGCGTGTCCTGTGGCCAGAGTCTCTTGCGAAACGGAAAACCGTTGCAGCACCATTGACAAGCTTCTTGGAGTATGCAGTGTTATCACGGAAGACAATGGATGCGGCTGCCAGAGCTGCAGCCATTTCCCCTGCAAGGTCCGGGCCAGAGTTCGCTGTCTGGACAGGACGAGGGTAGTTCATGTCTTCTGGTCTCACCCAGCAGGAATGGTCATCAGGAGTGGTGGAGCCGTTGAGGCCTCCACCCACCTGGCTGTAGAGCTTGTCAATCTTGGTGGCGGAGCTGTTGAAGGTGAGGAGGAGGTAATCAGTGCCCCATTTGATGAGGTCCCTGATATGATCATACTCATCAATGGCTTTGTACTTGTGCTCGTATTCAATGAGGCTCCAGCTGAGCATGGTCATGGCGTATGCCATGGGGAAGTGGAATTTAACATTGTCACCGGCGTCGTAGTAGCCGCCAACCAAGCCGCCTTTCGTGTCCGTGGTGCCGTTTCCGTCACTCAGTCCCGAATCCCCTCTCCACCGTATCCCGTTGCTCTTGGGAAGTTTCCCGGCTGATCAAGAAATCAATCAGAATGTGAGTATTTTATGTAAAGTTGTTAATGACTTGATGAGCAAGGCAAAGATGATGAGCTTACATTTCTGGGCATTGAAGAAGAGCAGGGCCTTCTGGAGGGCGATGGTGTAGTTGTCAGGCGGAGGAGGGTCTGGTTTGTGGCTGGGGAGAGACTTGACGATGATGACGGGGAGGGCGATTAGTATGAAGGCGATAAGGGTGGAGATGAGGATCCATTTGAAGGCCTTGCGGTTGATGATGATGCAACCCAAATCAACGTACTTGTTCTTCTTCTTGTCTTGGTTGGGGCCGAGGAGCCAGCTCTGCTGGGTCTCGTCCAGGTACTTCTGAGGGTGGTGAGCGGCCCTGTCCAACTCCTGGAGGTTGCGGCTGTCATCGTCGGTGGTGGTGGTGGTGGTTCCGCCCTGGATGACGTCGAAGGAACCGCCCCAGTGATTCCCGGGATTCATGGTTCAACCCAATTAGTTAAGAGAGGAGAATTAATGTGAAGAGTGAGGGGTTAAGACTTAACAAGAGCATTCAGATATGGTAAGTGACAGATTGGCAGAAGCTAAGCATAAACGCGGCTGCCTTCAATCACCTCTGAACTGGATATGAACACATATACATATAAAGGAGTAGTACTTATTGTCCTGTAGAGTTGGGGTTTTAGGAAGTTGACTTAGGACATAGACGTTTTTGCTAATTTGCATATAATAAATGTGTGAAAGCAAGCAAATGTGGAGTATTATTCTATATGTGCTTATGAAAACAGCTGGGTTGTGGAAATTTGGGAAAGGGACAGCTTGAAGGAAAGGAAATGCGTCTGTTGAGTTTAAGCTTTTTGTGTGTTGCGTTTCTGGTGTGGGCTACAACCCATGGAGGAGTACTTACTTACTTGTACAGCTTCTCTGGTAAGCCAAGCCAGTTAGTCATTGACGCTGATTAACCACTTGCTCTTATTAGTAAAATAAAATAACCAAATTAGAGTATTCATAAAGGTTGTGTTCCTCATCAATTTTTTACAAAAAAAAAACCGACAACTTTTTAAATTTTTCTTCTTAAATTACTCACTTTCTCTCGCTTCAAATTCAAAAAGATGCTACTACTTTTTTTGTTATCTTTGTGAGAACACAGGGAAAGTAAACATCAAACCATCAATTGGTTATAAAAAGTTTCAAATTTATACCCCAAAATATGAGACTCCCTCCCCCTATACTCAACTCAAATAACTGATCAATTGTAGATGTTGATCATATGATTTATAGTTCTTAGAGGCCAATTAGCCATTGTTTAATCGTGCAATGTCTCAACCCAAAGGCCATCTGTATGTGTCACGCTGCCCTTTTGCAATTAAAAAGGAAAAGATGGGCGTAGTTGAGTTGAGAGCATTAGGCAGGCAGGCAGGCAGGCAATAAACAGGGGGCTTGCTGGCTTCAGATCTTACACTCTACTAAAAAGAATAAGAATGTCTGGATAGGAATAGGATCCTCGTTCTTCCAGTCTCTGTTTTTTAGTATTTTGTTTCCTCTCTTTGCTAGCTGGACATCTGGAAGCAGCTTCCACCTATAAAAATCTCTTCTTTAATCCCCAATTTAAAATTCCCTAAGTGAAGAGGACACGCAGCACCTTTTCCACAAACCTCCACACAGATACTGTCCAAAGAGACCGACAAATCAAGCTGGCAATCAGATCACAAAACAGCCAACTTCCTCCTGTCTATTCCACTAATAATACGTTCTTTCCGCTTGCTGCTGCTGCTGCTGCGAATAATGCACCATATAGAGTACTTACTTTCCAGGCGGGATAACTAAGCTAACTCAATTTGGTACTAGGTTGAGCAGGCAGGCATCTCAATATTATCAGCAACCTCTTCATCTAAGAGGTCTCTAGACATGGATGATGGTATTCTGTGACGACTAAGAATTCTAGATGTGGCAACTCTTGCCAAATCATAATTTAATACAATTACCCTTTCATCATCTAAATCAAACCTTAAGCACTCTGATGAACAATTCTCCACTACCTCCCGTAAATGCTTCAAGTTCTCTACTTCCACTCCATTCACTTTCTTCACCTGTCACAGCGGTGAAAAACTCGTTTATTTTGGCAGTTAAATAACAGCAAGATCGTACGCTTCCAACGTCTAGCAGCTGATGCTATCATAAATTGGAAAAAAGAACTACCTGCAACTCAGCAAGGCGCTCATATCCGGCATTTATATCATCCATCAAAACCTGAAACACACCAAAAACAAAACCTGAGCAAACAAAAGTATAAAAAACTCAAAACCAGCATATATCCTTTTAAACAAGACGTGCGTGCATACCTGAGAAAGAATCACAAATTGTTGCCCAGGTTTTTCAGGCAATTCCCTGAGTGCACGCTCACAAAGTCGACGAGGGGACGCATTGTACCAGTCTTCACCATACTCATGTAGATATGGCTGAGTAAGTGGAACAAAAACCAGACCAGCGAATATGTAGTAACTAGGAAGTTTATCAAATTGGTGAACCGGAACGAGGGGTTCCAACTGCAGGAGAGAATTTCAAATAAGTAGAACAAATAATTTCCCAAAGAAAAATGCAAAGAATATATATTTCTCAGCCAATTCCAGTCAACTCGATGATGCTAGGTTACCTAGACTGCAATCCCATTGCTCATTTCTCTCAATGACATTTCTTAACTTCCACAAACTTTAAGGATGTTATGCAACACCAGCTTTTTAAGAATGGATTTCTGTTCACTACGCGTATGTACATGGGCAGTACCCGGTGCTCATAATATTGGCACATGCTATCAACAAAGTTGGAAAACCATATAGCTAAAAAATATACTCCCTCCGTCTCATAAGAATTGCACCATTTCGTTTTCAGCATTTAATCTATGATTTTTTTCTTCAACATGTTGACATATAATGTCAAATAATTTATATGCATATGTTAAATGAATGTGTCTTGTTTCTAAATATATATTTTTAAATTATTTTTAACAAATTCTTCTTAGCTAAAAATTGAGTCAAACACAAGGCGAAAAGTCAAACGGTGCAATCTTTATGGGACGGAGGTAGTAGGTATCAATTTGGGACAAATAAAGTTTGAAACTGTACAAGAATTAACAAACGTACGAATCTATTACTCATGTACCAGGACATGCATGTTCATTCTACTACTCCCTTCGTCCCAAAAAGATTGCAACATTTCTTTGTTGTTTTCACAGTATTTAATCTACGCTTTATTTTTGCAATCTAATCTTTCTAGATTTATTTATTTATATTTATTTTTCACTGTTTATCTTAGTTAAATTTTGAATCAAACACTGCAACTTGAAACAGTAAAAGAAATGTTATAATCTTTGTGCGACGGAGGGAGTATATAACAATCTTGTAATGGAATATGAAAATAGCAACTATCTCAACTCATCACCATATCATGAAATTTCTCTAATCAAGTGGAGAAAACCTTTGATGATGATGATAGTTTTAGAATTCCAAGGATCTGTTCTTCTCTGTTAGTTTCTCTAAAGCCTATGGTGCTACACATGAATAACTATCGTATTGGATCACTTGGCAATGCTACATACACCCTAAGTTTGCCTCATTGCTGTAAAGTATTCTTCATAGCAAAGCAAATATGATAAATTCCACTGAGATTTTTTGTAAAACAACAATACCTTCTGTCTGAGCAATGAAACTGAAAACTTCAAGCAAATACAAAGGTGAAAGAATGATCTATGAAAGAAAAGGAACCAGAAGCATTAGGTAATTGAACAAAGACTTACAGGTCGTAATGTTAGAGTAAACTCATGCTCTTGAGCATCCCTCCATACTTTAATCAAAGCCGTTTCATTTGGTTTCTTCATTGATACCAAATGATCAAATGTTATTCGCTCCCTGTTGCGGAAGGGAACTGCAAAAGGGCAAGGTCACACTATATGAATATCCAGAAAACAAAATCCAGAAAAGCTAAAGATCCAAAATGGGTGAAGAGAGAGGTCCCCATTATTATGTTTCGTCATAAGCACCGAAAATTCAGGAAAGCAGGCTCATGCAGATAAATAGTATAACACGAAGCTAAGAATAAAATGCACCAAGTACCAGTTCCATCATTTGCTATAGGTACCCCATCAAACTGAAGGATGATATCATCCTTTTTCAAAACTCTGTGAGCATCTGACAAAGGATTAATTCTGCTCACAAGCACTCCAGTCATTTCGGGGTGCATTTTGAAGTGGCTGCGAAGTTGCTTATTTTCTGTAGCCTGACAGGAGAGTCCCATAGCACAGAAACCCACATATTTTCCACTTTCCAGAACCCCATCTATAAAATGCTTGATTACAGGAACAGGGATTATGTAGCTGGAAATGGCAAGTGTCAAATACTGTAAAAAGTGATGAACGGAAGTCTCCAACAGGACAGGGACAAACAATAATCATACAACAGAAACTTAGAAGCTCCCAATCCATCCTAACTTTTCATATCTGGATCAAACTCCAAAGCTACAATCTTAAACTAAGAAAAAAAAAGATGCACATTGCCTATAGATGTGAGTGATTTTAATCTTAATACGTATTACTATTATAATTATTCTTCTTGTTGTTGTTGTTAGCAATATGTAATTTAATATGCAGGAATATGTTACGAAGAAAATACAAAATTCAAGAATCTAGTTGCATGATAGTTTTCTTTCTGGAATAAAGCGGGTGTTCTAGTAGTGGTGGTAGTAACAGTAATAAAAGGCCTGTCTAGATGTCTGAGAAGTTTTCAATTCTATAGGTATGGTGGGATACCGGATACAACAGGTATAATATAGAGTATATGCCAAGTTGAAAGGGCCAATGCTTCCAAGGCAAACTAATGTCAGGCATCTAGACTCTAGAGAGTAGGAAAGGCTTTAGAATATAATGATCTTCAACTTACCCAATATTCTCAGCACCTGAAAGGTTTTGGAAGGCCACACCTGCAACTTTATTGCCCATAATTGCTGGGCCCCCACTGTTACCAGGATTAATGGCTGCATCTATCTGAATTGCCATTAGTTGAGTTGCACCATGTACATACTGTGTAGGTTCAACTCTGGAAACAACACCTTTGGTAACAGATATGTTATCCCCCCCTGCATTCAGGAATTGAATTATGACGTGCAAGACTGAAATGTGAATTCTTTAACAGAAGTTTTAAACTTATTCTAGAGTATATCAGTTTTCCTAATAATAGTTTAATCACTTTCAAGAATGTATATTGACAAAGAAAATCCATATTCTGTTTCCCGAAAACTTGAGTTTGTCCACCAATAAACACGGATACAAACACTTCTTGACAATATATGCTTATATTACCATAAAAACAGAAGGAAAAAAAATAAGTACGGACTCAATATTAAATGGTGCGATTATGTGAAGCATTTGTACCAGGACTAGAAATGGAATTTTAGCCATGGTTGATCAAAGTATATCTTACAGTGCCGTATTTTATTCAACCACAATAGCATTATTCTGAAACAAGAAGTTGGCTTGCTCGTCAAGTAGCATAATTTGCATAAAAAAATTGCTGAAAACTTGTTAAAAAAAGTTAGAGCTGCAAGTCATTTATCAAACTAGAGGGATCATAGAGTTACCTTGAGGATAACCAACAACTGCAACGGCTTCTTGTAGAAACGGAATTTCTCCAAGCTCCAAGAAATTCATACCCTCCCAGAACTCCTCGCTTTCAACAACAAGGATAGCCAAGTCGCACTCATGACCAACTGCTTGAACTTCAGCTCTATGTTTTTTCGGGGAGCCATGCTTCCTTACAAGTACAAACGTATGATCAGCTACGACATGGGCATTTGTAAGAATCCTTTTTCCTTGAATAACGAAACCTACAACAAGTACGAGAACGATGATGAGTTACTCCATAGAAGCAGCAGAGCTACGCAAGGAAGTAATGTTACCGGAGCCCATTGATTCGCGTTGGGACTTGTTCTGCCAAGGGAGAAAGTAGTTTGGGCTGGAGGAGACGGTGAATATCTTGACGACAGAATCCAAGGCCAGCTCGATAGCCGAATAGGCATCAGTTTCAGCGGAGGTTAGCGCAGCGAGAGGTGGAGACAGGGGACGGCGTAGGTGGTGGTTTTGAGGCAGATGGCGAGGGAGGAAGCGCCTCCGGACTCGGGCAGGCGGATAAGCGGGAGTAGCCGGTGCTACTGTATGGGTGGCGAAAGAAAGAGAAAATAGAGAGTGTAAGAATGAAGGATTACGTGGATTGAAAGAGGAACTGTGTTTAAGAAGAAGGGGAAGAGAGGGTGCGGTGCGGCAAGAAGCACCACGAAGGTGAAGCATTATTGTTCCTGGAGCTCCTCCACCTGGTCTGGAACAGGTGAAGCAGCCAACAGGAGCAAGAGGAAGCAGAAGACGGTAGGTTTTGTTTGTGTATAAGATAAGTAGCTTTGTGGGCTCAGGCCCACCCAACTAGTCCATCACATTCCCAATATAAAGTTACTAGCCCAAGCCAAGATAACCATAGTGATAGTGAAGTGGAACCATTAATTTTATGGGGTTTAGAAATCCTATGAATAGTACATTTGTTTTCTCAAGGTTCTAGTACAAAAATACTACTCCTTTACATTACAGTTTTTAAATAGAAAATTGTGTAAGTAACTATCAAATGGCTTAGGATTGGTGAAGATTCCAAGTGGAAGATTGTGCAGAGGAAACAAATACAGAATCGGAGTTGGTATAGCATAGATTGAGTAAACGATGAAATTCAAGGCCGGCAGGCATATCATAAACGCCACGTCGGGCGGGCCTACTAATACTATTGATCCCCCCACTATGTATATGTATGTATAAATCAATCACTCGCCATTTGCCATTAACACACAGATTTCATTTCATTTCATTTCGTTTCGTATAGAAAGAAATAGCAGCAATAATATTATGGGTAGGAGCGGAAATGGGCGGCCCCAAAACAGAGACGATGATCTGCTTCTGTTCCGGGAGTTGCGCCGGCGGGAGAAAGAGAGAATCGCCACCCTCCTCCAGCCCGTCTCCGGGGACTTCGACCCCCAAACCACCAACTCACTCTTCAGAATCTCCAAACCTTCCTCCACCGGCTACGATTTGTCCATTGACAAAGACAAGTCCGACTTTAATTGGTGCGTATACAGAAATATTTGAACCTACTAATTGTTTGTGATGGAATTGAGTAAGGAATGATAAATTGCTATGATGGTATATGAATGAAGGTTAAAGACACCACCGGCGACTCCCCTGTTTCCGTCGCTTGAAATGGAAGCAAACTCGCCGGAGCTAGTTGTCCAACGACAACTCCCGATCCACCCTCCACTCTCTCGGGTACTAATCAAATGTTGTCATGTCTGTCTACCCAAAATTATAGGAGTCCAGTCCAATAATTGATGATGTTGAAGTTTCAGTTTGCAGGTGGTGGGAACAACAAGGGCAGACCCAAGACTCCAAATTCCACACCAGGATTGCCACCAGGCCCAACTAACAGTCATGAGAAGAGTAAGCCCAACCCAGCTAAACACAACAACTTCATCTCTTCCAATCTAGCCACCAAACCTGATGCTACTCTAAACACTAGAAACATATCCAAGGCGGCGGCGGAACTCGACAAGGCGCCTCCGAATCTAAGGACGGACCGCCCGGCCTCCGCCACAAGAGGCCGTCCCAAGAAGCCAGAGCCGAAAGTAATGGCAAGGAGACAGTCGTGCTCGCCCGCCGTCGTCAGGGGTCGGAGAGGTCACGATCAACCCCCCGATAAATCAGGCAAGCCCATGAATCAAGTGATGGGAAGCAGAATGGTCGATAAGCTGATGAGTGGGAGGAAGTCATCCACTGGCAGCATTGAGGATCACAAGGAATCAATTAAATCCACACCCAAGTCCTTGAGATCAGCTGACAACTCCAATGTCTTTAACCAAACGGTACCACCATCCCTGCATGTTCCTCTGACTAAGATTAATGATGATGTATATGCATGCATGTAATCAACCATGTTTCTTTAATTTGCACGTACAGGATCAGATGAAACGAGAGCGGAATTATAACCCAGGTCATCTGGGTGTTTTCTCGAACCGGTGATCATTTGGGAGGGACTTAGCGTTGGAGATTGTAGTTATGTTTACCCAAATACGTACAATCACTTATTGCTGTCCCATATAAATTACTCCTCTCCTCTCCCATATCAACTCTTGTTTAATCCTTGAACAGAGCTGGGGTTTTTTTTTTTTGGATACCTATTAATTGATTTTTTATTAGAGAAAGAGCGAAAGAAAAGAAAATCTCAACTTACATCATGGGCTTGTGTTGTGTCCCTCCAGAAAAGGGATAAGCCACAAACAAAGAAGCATATCACCCCCAACATTAAAGAAGAGAAAATGGCCTCTCTCTACCCAAACTTGCAACTAACAGAGAGGGAATGGCCACCCCCTACTAACATCACCGCCCTAATGATCCCCTGCAACCGAACCCATACCTGCCTGCATCGATCGGACAAACCGTCCGCAGCAACCATGCATGGACTCAGCCCATCCAAATAAGCCCCCTGCACCTGAAATGAAACCACCCCTGCATACAAATAAATCAAGCAGAGCACACTCCAATGTAGATAAAATTTATCCTATCCGGTCCGCCGCACAAAGAATTGGTCCAAGGAGCCAATCACTCCATGAAATGTTAAGCTTCTTGCTTCGGTTGGTGATCCAAAGATAAGAAAGCACTTGGATGTTGCCAAAGATTTCGGAGCCTCTCCACCGAAGATTTTCCATAAAGACCATGCAGTGACATAAATAATGGCTTGCCACAATTGACCCACCTTGGAAGAAACATGTGTACGAACCTCTCCATCTAGAACCTCAATGAATTCCCAGAAACCTGTCATGTCTGTATTGCACCATGTTGCCACTGCTTGCCAAATCTCCAGAGCTGGGGGACATCGGACAAGCACATGATTTGTAGTTTGTGTAGCATCTTGACATAACGGGCCTTGCGTAGACTCAATCTCCAAATCTCTTTCATGTAACTCGTCCAACACCGGAATATAGAAAAACGAAACGAAAAATAAATGGTATGCAATGCAACCCAATGCAGAAATGAACAAAATTTTGCTCCTATCCGGGTTAGAGGGAACTCCTCCTTCCTGCATACGTGGTGTGTCACTATTAGTTCGTGCTATCACTATTAATTACGGGGCTACCACTATTTATTATGAGGTGTGACAATCCATAATTAATTGGGTCGTTATCAACCAATAACATTATGTCACGTAAACAGGAATTAGTAGTAGCAACAAAAAACCCATGCAAAAAGGAATGAAGAGCAAATTAGCAATTAATGAGAAGAAAATTAGTAATTAATTAAGAAGAGAGGGGAGGGAGTGGAGAGTAATACATAGACATGGTACAAATGTACCGCCTTATGTTATGAATAAATTATATGATGAGTAATAGTATAAGGTAGGGTATAGGTATTTAACCCTCTCCCCTCCCCTCACCTGCCTGTCCCAGGACAAATTATGATTTACTAATTAATTTCTTACTCTTCCCATTTATTGTTGTATCCATTTCTTGTACCTCACTGTAATTCACATAAAAGTTTAATGAAATAATTAACACAGTTAATTAATTATAATAAAGTATAAAAATAGGATACCATTGTATTGTATTGTATTGTATTGTATTATATTACTCTCTATTATTATTAATGTTGTTGTTAGGCGGGGTGCATATACGTTTGAATGTTTGCTTTTGGTTTTGCTTTTCTCCCCGCGCGCTCCCTTAGCCTCTGCTTATGGGCGACTTTCCCAAATTCTCATAAGTATCTCATTTCTCCTCCGCCTTTCCCTCTACCTCTAGGCCTCTACTCTACACATCATCATACAGGATAGGACTACTCAATAAACTACACTTCCCCTATGCTAAGAAACACCCCCATATTAACTAAATTAAGTACTACAGCCAATGGCGGACCCAACAATTTTAGTATGTGGGCCACGTTTTCTTTTGTTGCTTCTTAAGTCTTTTTATTAACAAAAAAAAAAATCGATAATTTTAATTTTTTCACATTATATACTTGTAGAATTCTCATAATTCCAATATGAAAATTATTTATAATAACAAGTAAATTCTATAAAAAGAAGTGTGTGTGGGAGAAGAGGAATGCATTATATTAGATAATATGTAACGATACGAATAATTCAATCTAAATGTAAAATCGTAATTCATTTAAATATTGAAAGTGTAATAATTATATAAAAAATTGAATTAAATGAAGAAATATTTCAACTATTTTTTTATCCATTGCGATTTTATAAATTTTTAACACTCTTATTTGTTAGGAGAAACTAACTTCTTTTATTTAATTGTTTTAGACTAATGTTTAACACTTTTTTAAAACTTCAAG
>JBBYHH010075835.1:0-15482 GCA_038382905.1 Daphne laureola
TCCGGGTGCAGGTTTAAGGTTGGTTAGGAAACGCCTTAAAACCTATCAACGCGTTAGAATAGTTATACTTAAGAATTTTTTTTACAAGTACGGGTTCTGGGTAATCATAACATAAGATACTCTAGCAAACGACGTCGACCGCCCGCCGGCGGCCCAACCGAATCGACCATCTGCTACACCGCAAAGTCTTCCGCAGCGCCAGGCGCGGTGGCGGGGGTGACAGTCAACGTCGCAGTTCCTCTCTCCGTCATCGCATCGCTGGTAAGTGTAGTTAGTTTATATGTTTTTATTTATTTATTTTTAAATGTATTTTCAGCCTAACTAGTTTTTTTTTTTAAATATAGTGTTGAGTTCACCGCCGGTCACCACCGCGTCCGCCGTGTTCCGTCACCGCCTTCGTCTCTGTCAGCTCCATTTGCATCAACGTTTGGTAAGCTTTTTATTTTCTGTTAGATTACTTCAATAAATTTTGACTTTATTAAATTAGTATTCATCTAGGGTAGTTTAGTATTACTTTTGGTTATTTCTCTGAATTTCTGTTATATATATATTTGTGAATTTCTGTGAATTTATTTGTGAATTTCTGTTAATTGTTTTGTGAATTTGTGGAGATTTGTGAACTTTGAAAAGTTGTGGTGTGAAAAAAAGTTTGATTCAAAAAGTTTGGAAAAGATTAGGGTTAAAATGTATTTTTTTAAAACATGGGGCTTTACCTACAAGTTTTGAAAAGTTTTGGTTAAAATGACAATTTTGAAAAGTTTTGGTTTGCTTTGAAAAGTTTGCAAAAGATTAGGGGTAAAATGTATTTTTTTTAAAACATGGTCCTTTACCTCCAAGTTTTGAAAAGTTTTGGTTAAAATGACAAGTTTAAAAAGTTTTGGTTTGCTTCGAAAAGTTTGCAAAAGATTTGGGGTAAAATGTATTTTTTTTGAAACATGGTGCTTTACCTGCAAGTTTTGAACAGTTTTGGTTAAAATGACAATTTCGAAAAGTTTTGGTTTGCTTCGAAAAGTTTGCAAAAGATTAGGGGTAAAATGTATTTTATTTAAAACATGGTGCTTTACCTACAAGTTTTGAAAAGTTTTGGTTCAAATGACAATTTTGAAAAGTTTTGGTTTGCTTCGAAAAGTTTTCAAAAGATTAGGGGTAAAATGTTTTTTTTTTGAAACATGGTGCTTTACCTGCAAGTTTTGAAAAGTTTTGGTTAAAATGATTATTTTGAAAAGTTTTAGTTTGATTTGATAAGTTTGCAAAAGATTAGGGGTAAAATGTAATTTTTTAAAAATATGGGGCTTTGCCTGCAAATTTTGAAAAGTTTTGGACTAAAATGACAATTTTGAAAGTTTTGGTTTGATTTGCAAAAGATTAGGACCTTATTGTAATATTTCAATGTTTCGAGTTATGGCGGACACACCCGGGGGAGAAGAGTCAGGCTCGGGTACCGGAGGGCGTCCATTTTCTCGGGGTTCGCGGGGTGGTGGATCCTCACGAAATAGCCGACGACGACGTCAGGACTCTCCCGCACAGTCTTCTGATTCTGTACATGCGGCGGATCCGGGCAGACCATCGTCGAGGCTCCACGGGCTACGTGTACCCGTGTAGCGCGACCACCACCATCTCCACTTCTGCCACCGAAAGTGGGACCAGATCGTAGGCTAGTGCTGCGCATCGGACAATAAGTCTCATACAACTCTTAAATTTGAAATATATTTTTTAAGTGTGGAAGTTATGTACTAACATACAAATGAATTTTGTGCAGTCTGAGAGACGCTGATGTCTCAAAAAGGATTTCCGTGATTTGTGCGAGTCGTTTCTCTGGATTCCCGCACTCCTACTACACGCAGTTAGCAGATGAGTTGCCTGACTGGGCTACTTTGTTCGGGGTAAGCTATATAAAATATAATTACTAGTAAATTAAACTATTTGTTATATATTTATATTTGCTAACAATAATGTGTTTTGTATAACAGAAAGAGTTTTCACGGGCGAAGCATGGCTGCACAAACAAGCTGCATTCACGTTTCACAGACTACTACCGGAACACGCTGAACAATATCCAGAAGCGATGCCGGGAAAGACATCCACTAGATCGAGTCAATCCAAACTACTTGGAATGGATCCCCTTGATCCTGGATAGAATCAACCCTGGAAAGTGGAAGCAGCTGCTCGAGTATTACAACTCGAGCAAGTTCAAGGAGGAATCTATCGAGAACTCAAAGAATTCCACAACCGACAAACGAGCAAAAGGCAACTCCTTCGACAACAAGTCGAAGATGGTGATTTATGAAGGACTGGTATGGTTTCACACCTATACATGTTTATTAAATATTTAGCTAAGTTAATTTGTACAAATTTACTATAAACTTAATATATATTGGACAATGCAAAGAAGCGGGCCCCAGGCTGCGGCTGGAAGAGTTTGGGGGGACCTTGCTCGGGAAGGAATCTGCCGTCCTTATAAGTTTGAGCTCTCTTGCTTTCTTTAGTTTCATTCAAATTCAAATTTCTATTACTATTATTTAACTAAAAATTCAAAATTTTAATTAAGATGAGTACAAAAGACTTCTCATTGAGAAGTACGGACCGGATGAGCCATTCCTGCCGATCGATGATGTGATCTACAGGTCTGTCGTCGGTCAGCTCACGCGTGGACCTTGGGCTGGTGTCCCGCCCCAGCTTAGCCGACCTGAGCTATTCGAGACACCTCCGCCGTCTCAAGTAATTCAAATTAATTTTAAATGAATATTTTATAATTTAATCAAACATCATACGTTCAAATATAATATTTCTTATATCTTAAATTTCAGGAAGTGGTCCGTCTGCAGGAGCAATGTCAACGAGACATAGAGGAGATATGTGATCTTAGATGCCGGGTAGTGGCGATGGAGGAAGAACGTGCTCGTGAGCGTGAGCAGGAGCGTCAGACTACTCACGATCTTGAGGCTCGGATGGAGCCTTGGAGGCTTGCAAGGGCGAAGCGACGCATTCGTTTGAGTCGGCCGTCAGCAACATCTAGGGGCAGTGCATAGAGGCGGGTACATCCGGCATACCGACATGCCAGCACACTTGGTTGTTGGATCATCAGGCCAGCCTTCCTTCCGTCCCCCTCGATTCGAGCATCCTCGGTTTGAGCGGCTAGACCTTAACAGGGGTCCCACTTTCGTGCATCCTAACAAGGATTATCGGTCAACTCCACCGATCCAGACCCCGCCGGCCCAGTCTACTCCGCAGGTCGAGCCAACCCCGCAGTCCCAGCCCATGCCGGGTTTTTTTGACAATTTAGTTGGTTTTGACAATTTTATGGATTATCTACACAATCCTAATCCAAACAATAATAATTTTTAGGTTTTTGTATCATTTAGTTATATATCAATTAACAATTTTATATATATAAATTTCAATTTTTCAATTAAATATTTAATTATAAATGTTAATTTAATTATATATTTAATTCCAAAACAATTTTAAATGTTAATAAATTTATTTATAAAAAAACCATTTACTGCGGCGTAGAGTGCAGTTGAGACCGCAGTAAATTGTGTCAGAGCAGGTGCAGGCGTGTCAGCCTTCTATCGCGGCCCTGGCCGCGGTGGACCGCAGTAACAACCGCGGCTTGGAGCGCGGTACGCCATTTACTGCGCCTACCGCGGCCTCTTCCGCGGTTGCAACCGCGCTTTATCCCGCGGTAAGGCATGTTTTCTCTACGTAGTGCTTATCTAACACGGTCTACTCTGACGCAGCTGTAGTGATGGAGATACCTGAGTTGCAGACAGAATTCGTGAATTCATTTCTCCATTTCTCCACTATAAATACGGTGGGGATTGTTACAGATTTATTTACACTGTTTGCATCCAAACGATGAATACAAAGTTCCATATCCCATAATTTCTCATCCTAAATTATCTTATTGTATCTCATTTTAAATATGTAATCTCACACATTTTTATCCGTACAACCAAGCGTACTCTAAGGGGATGGAAGGGATAAAACATGGGGGAAGGGATAAAAGTAAAACACGAGAGTTAGGGACACGTGGGTGTGGGGACTCGTAGAGGATTTTACTATGGCCAAACTAAAACGTAACACCCTGACTTTAGTATAGTGGACACATGAGTCATGACGGTCTAAAGTCTAAACTATGAATTAGATCCCAATCTATTAAAACATGACAGTCAATTAATCCGAAGACAAATTTGTGTAATTATCCATAAAGTTTCATAAATCATCTCTATCCCATCCTAATATTTATTCTTTCTATAACTATTTGTCATATTTTCCCCATAATTATTAGTTTATTATTTTAAATAATTTTAAGAAGTTATAAATACTTAAATGTATCTATTAAAATTATAAATTTTCACTACCATTCAGATATAGAGTTATCATGTTAAAAATTCTTAAGTTAATTAACTTGTTAATTACTCTTATTTTATTTTTATTTTTTTCAATTTTATATATAGTTCAGAAAAATTTTACCTTCTCTTTTTATCAATTTTAAATGATTTCTAATAACTTTTAGTATTCTTCATTATGATTTTCTAAAGAGTATGTACACTAATCTTTTTCTTAAATATAAATGTCCTAAAAGTTTAGAGAGAAATTATTAGTTTATTCTGGTGATGAAAAGAGACTCAAATTAAGAAATTATTAACTTGATTACAATGAGTTTGATTGATATAAATAAAAGATTCTTTAAATAATTCATTTACTACCCTAAAGTGTTCAACATTCTTTAATTTCTCTCTCAAATTAAACAAAAGAATATGATAAGAGATAATTTAATCTAATTATTCTATTTCATAATTTAAATATGTAAATTGTGCCACAACAAGAAAAAACAATTGCTCCGCCACTGTATCTACGAGTAATTTTTCACAATCAAATGTAATTATTTAATCTTAATTATTAAAAAATTATCTAAAATATTATAATTATTTGAAATAATTATTCCCAAACTCAGTCATAATTTATTAGGCAAAGATGATGGTACCTAAAAGCTGGAACTCTTCCTCAAATTTTGAGTTGTACTAAACACCGGAATCTAGGCTCAAATAAGATCAATCTCAGAAGATTTAACTTGAGCTTGAACTCAGACTACATGATACGTGTCTGTTCTATTTTGGAGTTGTGATTGATGATATTAGGCATTTACTTTTTATTTTTTCTTCTTCTTCGGTTAATTTTTTAAGAAGGCACTTGAATGAGGAGTTAAAGCATAAAAGATGGTACAATTTAGGAGTTGTTCTTCCATTTTCATTGTTCTCGGTTATTACCACTTAATTTTAGAATGAAAATAATTCCTTCATTTTTTTTTTGACATAATCCCCGATAACCTGAAATTATCAAAACCCGAAGCTAGTTGTCACTTTACCAGGGAAAAGTTGTCCCAAAGCCCGATCGCTACAAGTCCAATTCAATTCATGGTCCTTTTTTTCGGTTAGAATGAATACAAGCATGAAAAATTGGTAGCTAGCTACTGCGTGGTGCAGGAAGGAACTTGGAAAAGATTGATCAGTACTACTAATAAGAAAAGAATGGGATTGATTTGACCTCAACTTTTTGTAAAGCTGATTGGAGTGCTCCTTGTTCCCACTGTATAATTAAGCATAATGTAAACGGATGTCCCAAAAATACCTTTTAAAAATAAATTTATTTCTGTTTTTTATACTTTTTTATATATATAATAATAATATAAAAAAAAAGATCTAATATAAAAAAAAAAAAAAATACCTTTAAAAAATGTTCCAGAAACATTCGTTAACAAAACCGTATAATTAATCAATAAACCAATCGTGTGTACAAACCCAACACGTCGTCGCTGATTGGGATTTTCTGGACAAAACATGTAATCTTCCATCTCTCAATAATTAATTTATTTAATTTTTATATTCTATGTAATACTGTTTAATTTAAAAAAAAATTTAAGATAAATAGTAAAAAAGAAATTTTAAAAAAATATATATTTAGATATAATATGTTGTAAATTATAATACACATATAAATTAATTAATTTTATATATCAAAATATTCATAAAAATAAATTATAAATTAAATATTTTAAAAATAATAAAATAAATGAATCAATTATTTAGAGTCGAATGAAGTATAATTTAGTATTTGTAGAAAATGACATTTCTTTATTTGTCATACAGAAAAAAAGAAGCTTTTTTTGTTTTTCAACGTTTTGTTTAGGAAGTACTCCTTTCGTCCATTTTTAATAGTTACGTTTCTTTTTTAATATTTAATTTATGTATTTTTTTTTTAATATTTTAATATATAAAATTAAGTAAAATATATACATAAGATAAATTAATGTATCTAGTTTCTAGAAATATTTTTTTCAATTTTTTAAAGAAACTTCTTCCTAATAAAAAATTGAATCAAACAAAAATTTAAAAATCAAATATAACTATTAAATAAGGACGTATAGAGTAATTAAAACGTGCAAAGGTTGAGGGGTAAAAAAAAAAACAAATGCTTTATATTTGAAATATGGATAAAGTGTATTGGTAGTCCTGTAACTTTAATTCATGTATCATTACGGTTATGTTTTAATTTTTTATACCAATAAATTCCTGTTTTTTTATTTTTTTTTTTAATTTGTGATCTTTTTCCATCTGTTTCTAGTTAACTTTAACGGACTTGACGAAAAAATGATAACTTTAGTAATTAAAGTTAAAAAAAAAATTATTTACACCCAAAGTTTTAAACTTCATCATTCATACCCACCCCAACTATTCCTCCACCACCCTACCACCGCTGCCACCGGACCTCCGCTGGACTTCCGCCGGACTTGTCGAACTTTCGTCGGACCTCCGCAAGATCGCTGCCAGAACTCCATCGGATCATCGTCGAAACTTTGCCGGACCTCCGCTGGGACGTCGCCGGAAGTTTCGGGTCGTGAAAAGCTTTTGGCAATGTCCCAGCGGAGGTCCGGCGATGACCCGGCGGCGGTCCGATGGAAGTCCGGCAAAGATTCGATGGAGGTCCGACAGAAATCCGGCAGCGACGGCGGAGGTCCGGTGGCGGCGGCGGTAGAGTGGTGGAGGAATAGTTGGGTTGGGTATAAATGATGAAGTTTAAAACTTATGGTGTAAATATATATTTTTTTTTAAACTTTAGTTGCTAAAATTATCATTTTTTCGTCAAGTCCGTTAAAGTTAACTGGAAACGGATGAAAAAAGATCACAAGTTCACAAAAAGTTAAAAAACTGGACTTTATTGGTACAAAAAGTTAAAACAGGACCGTAGTGGTATATAAATTAAAGTTACATGACTACCGGTGAACTTTACCCTTTGAAATATTACTCTCTTTTAAAAAAATAAAAATAAAGAAGACTTATCTTATTAATATGAACTCATTACAAAATAAATTGAGAATGACAAAAGAAAACACTTAAGATAGATGCACTTAAATTTGTAGAGTAAATGCAGGAAAAGAATGTACGCATTGCTGCCTAGGGTTTCATGTGCTCTTGCCGACGCCGCCTCTAGGATTCTCAACTCTGGCCACCGGTGCCGCTCAAGTTCGAGCACCGATGGCTTAGCCCACCGGACGTCTTGCGTTATCTACCAACGCTGGTGGTTTCTTGCTGCTGCCTACCGCCGGCATGCTGGCTTGCATAGTCGCGACCCGATTTGCGTCCCCTGTTATGCTTGGGCTTACGGCCTAAAGATTACCGAAGTTGGAGTGGCTCTGCGTCGTCGGTCCTCCTGTCATCAGGCACACTCGATGCAACCAGGTCGCTCACAACGCCTTTCTCCTTGGCCTGACATTCCCACTCCGCCCCGAGCCTTTTGCGGCTCCGGTCCAGAGCTGGCCGGCGTTGGAGCTCGGTGACGCCGCCAAGCGAACCACCTGTTTCACTTCTATTTGTGCAACATGCCACTAATTCGGCTTGGTTACAGAGATCTAAGCAATGCTGGCCTTATCAGGTGGGTCCCTTGCTGTGGGGCCTACCTTTGGTTGATAGTACAATTTGATTCTTTATTGAGATTGGTTGGTGGCTGCTTTGTGTGGTTGATTTTTTTAGGACAGTGGACATGGTATGTGGTTGGGTTCTATGGTTGGGGTGGGGCAGTGATGCAAGAGGATAGAGTGACAAAGGTTGGGGGTCTCGAAAGGGCTTGGGTGGGGGCTCAAACAGAGGTATCTCTGAAGGATACATTGGAACCGGTAAGGAGCGACACTGCTCATTGCCCGATGAAATGAGTTGAACGAGCGCGGATGGTTGGGGTAAAAAGTCCGCCTTGCTCATTCGCCATCTATACTGGACTTGTTTTCATCAGATGATGGGAGTGTCGTGTTGGTTTATGATATTATATGTGCAGGTGTTGTCTCATGAGTACTTGTGCTTTTCGGGTATCCTTGCAGGGAATAGACTTTCTCGGGCATGCTTTGTGTGGCTATAGTGAAGGTGGACGAATGTCTCGAACAGGCTCGCGAATGCTGCGGAGGGATACTTACATGAAGCCTTATGGCAGTTGGAGAGGACTTGTACTCATTGACATCAATTCGGATATCGTATGATAAATTGGCTCTGCTATTTTATCGCACTGATGATCATATTATTATTTCTGATTTCTTGTTTGAGACATTTTTTGCTATTTCTGTCATCATTCGCCTTAAGCTTATGGGGTCGTAGGTTTTATTTTCATTCGGTTGCTTTTGTTCTACACGCCATTAATGGTGTTGCACATTATATTACTCGTCATGATTTAGAGCACTCTGGTAGGCATGTTTGGGGACGTGTTCCCCCTATTTGGTTGTTATTGGTAATAGTCACTTGAAATTGAATGAAATCATTCTCTTTCAAAAAAATAATAATTTGTAGATGCACCTAAATCACTTAAGAGAGGGTGAAACTAACACATAGTTATGTCACTAAGGAAAGCTAAAACCACCAAAGCCAGACTCTCTGTATCTGGTCTCAAAAGGCTAACCAAATTTATGACGACAGTCATGGCCACTATGGCAGAAAAAGGATATGGTATCTCGCTCCTGCTATTCCTGACCGGCTGACCGCCCAGAAGCTGAATGGTATCGGCGCACTGTAGTAGGCAAAAGGGAGCACTAGCCTTAGCAATAATAGTAACCATAATAACACACTCACATGTGTAACAAAAAAAAAATGTAACATAGTCCTACGAAACGAAAGAGAAAATAGTATGAGGGTCCCGAAAACATAAAACAACACCAAAACTAACAAAGTCTGAGATAATATAACGAAAACTAAGGCCCTCGTATAATAGATAGATAGACAACGCTACATCATGGACCGTTATCTGGCTCGTAGTCCCTCGAACCCAGAAACAAACGATCCGGAGCAACAAGCGGTCCACCCGAAGTATGCGGCCTCTTCCTTATTTGACTTGGTATCTCCACACTTAGGCCAAGGGCACGTGCTGAGATGTGGACCATCCCACTCTGGACACCGAGAGGATCCACAACCGATACGCACTCTGAGTTGACAACCCAGCGTCCAAAGCCAGAAGAAGGGACAAAAGCAGTACCTCGAGAAGATGAAGTCGGATGTGTAGGAGGCGACATCACTACCGACACCAGAGCTCTCTGGTCATTAACAACCTCCTCAACAATTGACGGATCAACACTTACCGTTGGAGCCACTGTTACCCGTCGCGGCAGAGTGCGCGAGCGTGGCCTTATATACCGCATCCACGCCCCAAACTGGTGGGCTCAACCAGCAGCAACTACCGAAGAGAAACAATTTTTCTCCACATGATCAACTATGCCGCAAATTAAACATAAATCTAGTAGCTTCTCATGTTGAAGCACAAAGTCTCGCTTTTCACCCACGCAATCCACTTAAGACACACGACGAAGTGGTTTTGACACATCGAAAGAGATCCTCAAATGAAGTGAAGGACCAACAACATCAACCTCAACAACATGGCCAATACTCTGGCCTAAAAGTTGACCCATCTCAACAGAATGTCACTCAAACGACACATCTAAAACATGCATCCAGAAATCAACCGAATACAACTCAATCGAAGAGGGACGACCTCCCCTCTTCATCATAACCATCACCACAAAACGATTATCAAAAGACCAAGGTCCCCGACGAAGAACTAATTTTAGATGATCCAACGAAGAAAACTCAATCAAGAAAATGTTAAGAGTTACCCCAACCACCGGTTTGATGGAGAAGCAGATCTCCTTTGGCCAAGCTTTCCAAAAGGCGAAAGAATCCGAGCAATCACCGTGGGAGCGGTGACCCCTGTTGAAGTAAGCCTCATCGGGCGCACGACCTTGCTGCGTTCAGAGGCAAGATCGAGCCCTGCTAGTGAGGCCTGGACAACATCCATAAGAGCAGGTAGGAGACGGAAGAAGGCAACCACTAGAATCAGACCGGTTGCAACCGCAACCAACGACGATGAGCGCACGATCACAGAGGCTAGCAACGCGACCATCGGATGCGACAAGGCAGTGCACGAGATGGACGGCTGGAAGAGCGAGAGCACAGTGAACGGATGAGAGACGGTGGCGAACAGAAGGCTGCCGCTGGAATCGGGTGACAAGGAGCGCGGGATCGCCAAGGCTAGTGATGACCAACGAGTGCGACAAGGCAAACGCACGAGACGGACGACGGGAGGAACGAGCATGACAAACAGACGAGAGCGACAGGGACGGAGGACTAACGACAATTACTTGTTGACGAAGGAAGCCACAGGACGGGCGAACGAGAGAGTTCTCTAGGGTTTTTAGCGAACCCCAATTTTAAATGAAATATTACTCTTTCTTGCATGCACTCTTTCATTTTTTAAATCAACTTCACTTCAATTTATTTATATTTATCTTTAGTATATGAAAATATGTGCATACAATAAAAAAATATTTAAATAATTTTAAGTTTTTATATTTCAAATGATAGAGAAATAAACTTGCACGTCCGAGTACTTTTTCTTTACTGAATAGTACAACAATTTTGGGATGACTTAAAAACATAATTAAGAGAATGTAAAACGAAACCAATTAAGACTTTCATAATCGAAAACTTAAATTCAATATCGATTTAACTAAATTTATTTTTCTTTTAAGAAAAATCAATCAATTTTATAATTAATTATCACCGCCAAAGTCCAAAACAACATAAAGTCTGAAAAATCATACAGACCATACAGCCTAGTAAAAACTAAAGCAAACAACACAGACTCGATAAAGAGATCAATCATAAGGAGAAAGACACTACAACAGATACTAAAGAGACAACGGACCAGACACAGTTGCGGACACGCCATCATACTACATAGCAATCCCTCGTCAAATCCACCAACGAGCTTGAAAACAACATGAACTGTCATGATGAAGTAATATACATCTTCAATCTCGACAAATGCATACCAAATAGGCTCCATTTGAGCCAAATGTCATCTGAGTACGTCTATACTAAAAGAGAAAAAATTGTCTCCGAAAAGAAACATGCCAACACACTGGAGCCAAAACCAACCATCCGGAAACCAAAAAATAGAAAAGCAAAAACCAACAAGAAACAAAACCTAAATGCGAAAAGAAAATGGATAAAAAAATTGCAAGACAGAGCAAGCGAGGATGACCCAAAATCTAGCTCACTCCTACACCCAAAACTCATAGTGCTGGGTGTAGGGCTATAAACGAGACGAGTCGAGCTTGAACTGTGCTCGACTCAAACTCGGCTCGAATGTTTCAGATCGAGCTCGAACTCAGATCGATATAAAGGCTCGAACTCGACTCGATGTAATGCTCGAGTGTGCCTCGATAGCTCGTGAGCTCCTCGAAAACTTGTCTATCGAATCCAAATTATGCTCGAGTTCAGTTCTATAGCTCGAGAGCTGCTCGGTAACTCAAAAGTTTGGATTAAATTAGGGGTTTTATAACATATTAGTCTTTAAAACATATAAATCTCGATAGCTCGATAATCAATCGAGTCGAGCTCAACACCGCTTGAACTAGGCTCGATAAAACAGTGTTGAATAACAAACGAATTGAGTTCGAGTTCAATAACAAACGAACTCCCAACTCCACCAGGCTACATTACACTACGAACCATCACAACAACAGACAACCAATACTTCATATGCGCTCTCCCAATGCTCACATTGAGTGTTGGCCCTTTACCACAAGAATCTGAACGCTCCAAACCATGTAAGACTCCTCCATTACACGAGTAATACGTTTTCTGCTAAACCCAACCATCCATCACCCAAACAGCCAGCCCAAACAATTGAACAAGCCACGAACACTAGGTGACGTCAAAGGGAGAAGGACACCAGAACATCTAAAGCAGTAGACCACTTGGTAGAGGTCACGAGCTGAGCGGTGGCCCGAAAAGTATTTACAACTGATTGATCTTAGGACACAACACTTACAAAGGGCTCCAAATGAGCCAAATATCGTCTCACTATGAATGTACTGACAAAGAGAGACTTATCAAACCAAGAGAAGCAAACCACACGACAAATGCGAGAGCAATACAACCAAAAGTTTAAGAGAAAAAATCAAAGAACAAAAACAAAAAACCTAAAATAGGCCCAAAACCTACGATCCGGAGCGAACCATGGTGGCCAAAGTTTAGGTCCACTCCAGGGCCAAACCCTCATGGCACTCAGTGAGGCAGGAAGTCCCCCAGCCCCACTAGACCGCAACTAACTGCTTCCACCACTATGTCGGCAAATTGGCCTGCATCCAAAACGGACCCACGCCCATGGGCTGCAAAATCCGTGACCTTCCAACGCCCATAGTACCTTCGCCAAACCCTTTTAATAGCAAGCAGCTAACCATGGCACCAACCCGAGAGAGAGACATGCTCTCATACTCTCTAGTGAACAACCACAAATTCGTCGACAACAGCACGACAACGTGATGAGGAGACAACCCGAATCGCCAGAAAACACAATTCACTGGAGCTCCAAGGGAAAACCGTCGGAAAGGCACAACACACGAACCTAATGCAACGAGACTTCACGAAGGACCGAACAACGGTGGACGAGAGAGGATACCGCGACGGAAAAGCGACTGTGCAGCGTGTGACCAGGACCGACACAGACTTCGAGAACAAGGATGGCAAACATCGCACCAAGGAGACCGAGAGCCGATCTGAAAAGGGAGAGCCGACACCGAACAGAAAGAGCGCACGACGACGCTTGCTTTCAGAGTACAAGAACGTATCTTTTTGCGGCGCTATTTATCATGCATTTTAAGCATTAACTGGAAATTACTCCTACCAAATTGCGTAAGCTTGAGATCCAAATGAATGGTCACGAATATCAGGATTACAAGTTCACAATTTGGTGTATGGTATAATAAGCATTGCAATGATTCTAGCGTCGGGCACAGTTCATGGCGTCTCCTTTACTAGCTAGCAACCCAAACTCTTTCTCTATAGAATTATCTGAAAGTCTATAATTATGATCATTTTTTTTCTTCATGAAGATCATATCTTAATTTATGCTAGTGGTTGCTTAATCTCCTCGGTTAAATCATGCCGCCAATTCCTCCTTTGGACACTCAAGTTAAAGTTGAAAGACTCGAAATTGAACACCCGTCCCTTAATTTATGCTAGTGGTTGCTTTTCGCAGGCAGGTAAGTTTGGCTTCGATTCGGTCCCCCGTCGGTTAAAGCAAATCACAAATTAAGTAAAGTGAAATCATTGCAACTACCAAATCCCCATACAGCTGGGCCAGTTTTTAAAAATTCAACACGCTTCATTTTTTTTTTTTTTTTTTTTTTTTTTCTTTCCATATTGTACCCAAGATTAAGTACTCTAAGACGGAAAAAAAATCATATTGTTATAATATGTAGTTTTTTTTAGCATCAAACTTTTTTCATTTTCTTTATACACAATATTGAAACTCAAGTTAAGGAAGCATCATTATTTTAAGTTTCTCTAAAATTTATTCCTTTTCAAAAGAATCTATGGAAGGGGAGTGTTAGTTATTACAGAAACACGATAGGCGGAGCGTAAATACGGAGTAGTTTAATGAAAGATAAATTATAAAAAATCTGTTGAGTTTTGGTAAAATCTTTAATTTGTGTAATAATTATTTTTTTAATATTTAGTGAAATCTTAAGTTACATATATCAATTATTTGTGATGTTAATTAACTCTTAAATATCTTTAGCGGTAATTATAATGACTCACATTAAAATATTTAAGGGATATTATGAGTTCACTGTATCACAACAATATGAGTTCGTCTGTATTTTGTGATCTGAACTCGTGCGTATTATGGTATTATGGTGATGATTAGATGATAACGACAGTTAGACAGGGTGATCAGAGAGACAAAAAAAAGAAACAAAATATCAGAATTAAAATATTAAAGATAGAGATATTAATGAAAATTAAAATATTTAACTCTAAAATTCTTAAACCCAATTAATATCCCAAAGAATCAAATATCAATAAAAGGAAGAGAAAATTCAGTAAACAGTTTTGGAAATAGAGAGTTAAACTGAAAATTTCATTAAAACTTAGGTTTTTGTGTGGGTGTGTTTGTTTTTAATTTACCCTTTAATAAATCCAGGGGCGAAATGTGATCAAGTGTATCGCTTTCCTTGTTTTCTCGTCGTAGTTCACGAAGTTGTCCTCATTACAGGTTAGTTGCGCTGCCGGACTGAGTTCTTAAGCGGCGAAAAGTGCTGCCTCACCTGAGTCTGGGACTCCGGAGACGAGAGAGCGAATTCTACACTCAGTCACTACTTCGATTAACATACAGCCACCGCGGCGAAGATGAGTATTCTGGCTGTAGACGCTCTTCCCGTTGTAGATCTGACCACTCTCACGCAGACGGAACTTCAGTCACTGTCCGCCGGCGTCCCCTCCACCTTTGACCTCCGTCGCACCAAAGACCTCGTTATCCCTTCCATTGACCCCTCCCAATTCAACGAGTCCGCCGGCTCTACCCGTCAAACCCCTGAGACCCATCACCACCACCACCACCACCACCCCCTCCGCCACCGTCTCCCCGGCCTTCTCCCATCTTCGAAGCCCCTCTCATGTCTCGATAACGCTGAAACTAACGAGAACCGCGCCATTATCTCTTCCCTGAAGAAGTTACTTAAAACCCTCCCCGATTTCCAGAGCTTCGACTTCACTTCCACTCCATCCTTAACCTTGACCGCGGACACGACGATGAAATTGAGCGAGAGGGACTCGCTGAACCTTGGCAAGAGGAAGAGAGGTAAGCAGCCCAACGCAAAGGTTGGGAGCCCTGGAGGAGAGGTAGAAACGGGTCTGCAGATGGTAAACAAAAACGGAGTGGCTGTGGATTTGGTGGATTTGGCGAGTAGGGATGACCCCTACGGAGCAGAGATAAGGAGGAGAACGGAAACAATTACTGGGAATGAGGAGGCGCTATTGGGGTTCATGAGAGATTTAGGAGGGCAATGGTGTAGCAGAAGGAGGAAGAGAAAGATTGTGGACGCTAGTGTTTTCGGAGACGTGTTGCCGATTGGTTGGAAGGTCCTGTTGGGTCTCAAG
>JBBYHH010075945.1:0-15479 GCA_038382905.1 Daphne laureola
TTTCACTTAGAAACAACCATCAAATAACTCACCTAATGATTTCTCTTGAGCTTTTCTTGATGAACCTTGAACAAATCTTCCTCCTAGATCCCTTGATGATTTCGGTCAAGCTAGAAAAATAGGAGAGAAGAGTCATTTTCCATTTACAAGCTTTGTTTCATGGAGAGATGGTTATGAAACATGCTTACCAAGATTGTCTCTTGAACACTTGAAGTTTCGGTTTTGATGGAGAGCTCCTTGTACCTTCTTGCTCCTTGAACTTACACCACTTTGAAGCCTTAAGGATGCTGAAGATGATAGAGGCAAGAATGAAGGAAGAAAGGAAGAATTTCTTGGTGTTGGGAGGGAGAGAAGCCGGCGGTTTCTTGGGAGGAAGGAGAGTGTTTTGTGTTTAAGTTATTTGAAATGGTAGTATGAATGAGTAGAATGGGGTGAGAGGGAAGGGGGTGGCCGGGTAAGGAAGAGATAGGGATGGAAGGGTAGTTAGTTTATTAGTTTTTAGGGTTTAGGGGTAGGGAACCATGATCCTTAATTCATGGCTTTTGCTTTATAGGTTTTAAATGGCATTAATGACTAAGATATGGTAGGCTAGCTAACCCTAAAAAGGCTAAAGCCACCCTATAATTCGGTTGCCCTAATTTAATTGGGATTAATGGGCATTTTCATCCAATTTTTCGTAACGATCATTTTGTCATCCGAAACCGCAAATTGTTAAAATATCACAAACCTCTCAGAACATCTTGAAACACTTAAATCTCGATGAATCAAGGTAAAATATAATCCTGGGAGGTGGAATTTCATTAATCATAATGTAATTTACTGATAATTACAAAGTTACCGGGAATTAAATTGAATTATCTGGGAAAAAAAATATATCCAAAATAAATGCATCCGAAGTGACCGTAACAAGTAGTCCATTGATGGTCGATTTAGCCGTTGAACGGGCTCACTAGTGACCAAAAGGTGGTTGGTGGTGGCGTAGAAAAGGGTGGGGAAAACAATGATAAAGATGAAAGAATTGTTTAAAAGTTGGATCAATTTGTAGAAGTTTAGAAATATTAGAGTTTAAGGCGGAATTACCCCAAACCAAATAAACGCAATCTCATCGAAAATTTCACCACATAACCGCCACAATGGTGAATTTAATGGCGGGTGGTAAAAAGATCCAAAGACAACACATCGATGAAAAAATAAAAATAAAAATCAAATTTCAAAATAGTGGTAAAATGAGAGCTTTAGTAAAATATGATGTAGCAAAATATTAGATGTTTTTTTGTTGGACTATATTTGAGTCTCTTGTTTCGCTTCATTGTTTGGCTTTTAGAATATGTTCTTAATTTTACCAAATTAGGATTCCATTTCCTGTTTCTCCTATTATGCAGCCCCTGGTTAATTATTTCTGTAAATTAAAACCTTCTAAATTTAATTGATCTACAAATTACAGTTCATCATTTTTCCAAAGTTATAAATAAAAACAGGGTTTTATACTACATACATTTCTCCACCACACAGGCTGTGAACAGAAAAATCAAAACTCCTCATCATCATCATTCATGTCTCCCTTTTCGCTCACCTTGGCGTTAGTTCTTTCCATTCTCATCATGATCAACAAAGCAGACGAAGTCACTAATACTGATCAAACATATCTCCATCACACATGTCTGCAGGGCGCTGGCAATGAAAACAGCTTCAACAATGTCCTCAAGTTTTGTAGAGGTGATGTCCCCTCCTCAGCCTGCGATGCTTGCTTATCTACCGCGGAGACCGAGATCAAGAACTACTGTCCAGACACTGACACCGCCGTCATTTGGTATGATTACTGTGAGCTCAAGATCTCCGGTGGTCCCTGCAGCTCCAGCCAAGTCGATGATCAAGATCATAGCTTCACCATGGCAGGTCATGGGACAGTGAGTGATGATCCGGTAAGTTCCAGTAGGAAGGTGCAAGAGTGGCTTTTCCAACTTGCCGGAGAATCCTTCATTAATGTGAATCCTCCGAAATACTTCGCCAAGGGATCGATGGTGGTGGATGAGTCCACGATGGTTTATGGGTTAACTCAGTGCTCGCCGGATCTTTCTTCGAATGATTGTTGGACATGCCTTCAGTTCATCTTAGGGTCTTTATCAAGTTGTTGCGATGGGAAGGATGGAGGGAGGGTTGTTACCGTTAGCTGCAATTTACGGTACGAGATTTACCCTTTTCTACTAGAGTAATAATTAAGAACAGTTGTTGGTATTGAATGATATGTATTCATTCTTCCTTAAATATGTCAAGTTAGCGGAACTAATCTTGGATATCTAAACTTGAATTTGTACTACTTATTGTAATTTGATACTACCTCCATCCCCCCGCAAAACTGATACGTTTAACTTTCAAATTTATGTTTCACTCAAATTTCATTTGGAAGAATTCGATAAAAAAACAATTCTTAAAAAATATATTTTTAAAAAAAAGATCCATCAAATTATCATATTCATATAAAATATGTAACTTTTTACCTTATCATGTTGAAGTAAATAAATTATACATTAAATATTAAAAACAAACCGTATCAGTTTTATTGGGTATGGAAGGAGTATTTGTCTCTGTGTTTCATCTTCACATCTTGTATTTGCTATTTGAGCTCCGACTTTCTTATATGAATGGAATGGATTGGTTTTCGATGTTTTCCATTTGCTATTTCACTGGTGCGAGTTCCCTCTGTCTTGATATACAAACCCTAAGAACCTGAAGTAAAGACACTTGCAAAGGGGCAACTTAACTGTTATATGAGGCGTTGTATACACTACAACAAAATATGCTTTTAGTGACATTTTCATTGTGATTTTAAACAAAAATGTCAGTATAATAAAAGAATGACGACTCCACTAGGTTTTTTTTATTTATTAAACAACTCCACTAAATTTATTCGTTGGGAAATCATATTGTGCTTATTCAACCTCTCTGGCTCCACCTTTGAGATCCAAGTGCGATCGGGGAACTCACCAGCGTGACGGAGCCAGCCGAGATCAATTTGAGATCTCCATGAATTTTGGATCTGCACCGTTGTCGACTTCCTCTTCCGTAACTCCAACATTCTATATCTCCTCGCCGATGGCCTCATCGTCCTATGCTCTCGCCATTCTCGGCCAGTAGGCCACCTCTTCGATCAATCAAACATATCGTAAGCTCTCCCATAGACCCTTCCTCATCTGCCCAACTTCTCAGGACCAGATTTGGTGATGGAGCTGGAAAGAAGGAAGAATTTCGCGATGGACCAGATCTTGTGTCTCGGTGGTCGGAGAAGGCGGAGCTGACCAGTTTGAAAGCCTAACATTGCTGTTGCGACGAGGACCAGCGGCGGGTGGTCTGTAACAGAGCCGCGATGCTCTTCCACTTTTCATCCTCACTTGAAATTTTTGAAATCAGTTCTTATGTTTCTATTTGTCCTGTTTCAAAGAACCACTCTTATCATCCCACCACCGACATTTAAGTTAAGAAGCATGTGGATGATCAACCAGGTGTTGGTTTCGATTACAAGTTATCATCGATTTTGAAATCTGCTTTTGTGTTTTATTCTTAATTTTGTTCCCTTATTTTTCTTTCTGAGTTGTTTCTGTTTATCAGCAGTACAACATGCTTTGAGTTTCGGATTGTGTGTTATAGCAACTTCCTGTTTAAGTTTTTCCTTTGTTTCGGCTATATTCACCATATAATGCCAGTAGTTGAATTTTGCGGCATGTAGCAATTGTACCAGAATAATTAGAGCAGTTGGCTCAAGAGAGAACAGGTGAAGGCTTACCCATGTTTACTATTCGATGTTCATTCTAGTTAAATGATTGCATTTAGAAGTTTGATTTATTATATAGAAGTTTTACAAACTAATTCCTATATTGATGGCTCTCTTGTATTAGAACATTAGATTGACATGCATTGCAACTTTAATACCTGTCATGGCAGTGATTGACTGCATTAGGCTATATTGTATACTTGTATTATAAGAAACTTATCCTAGTTGAGTGTCCTTTTACTTTCCCCTCATCTTATTACAAGAAGGAACATAAATTCAGATAATGTATTTTTCCATTGATAGTGATAGTGATAGTGATAGTGATAGAGACTGAAAGAGTAAAAAAATTGTTCTAGGCAGAGATTTTAAAATAGTTTACATGTATATGCAAAATTCTTATGTACCTCAGTTTACTTAGGATATCAAACACGTAAAGCTGACATTTTCACACTTATTTGGATGCAGGTAGATATTAAAGACATTAGAAAACCCAATCTCTTTTTGGCAATGATTGACCTCATTGTGTATGCGATGGCTACTACTAACATCATTATACTAGCTGTTTGAGGTTTGTTTGTAGAAATAATGGAGTTGTTCGATATTATGGTAAATTGTTATTTAAGAGAACCTGCAGGAATGGGCTCAGGGTAATGAGGGGTGTTGTCTTCTGAAGACCCTGTATGATGATCTAGATGAGGTGAGTCTTCTTCTTGTTCTTTTTTACTTAGTCTTTTTTTATGATCTTTTCCTTTCTCATGGACCTTCCAGATTGACAAATTAGCGTTTTTTTTATCTCATGTTTGACAGGTGGTGAAACTTTAGGAGTGGAATTTACAGCTACTTGAATAACTTGTCATCATGGTACTATGTTCCCAGAATTCGGTTCTCTTTTAGCTATTTGTTTATTATTCCTTTTGCTTATATTTGTATATTAATGTTTTACATTTTCAGTTAATTCT
The DNA here is from genome assembly GCA_038382905.1 of Daphne laureola. NCBI lineage: Eukaryota > Viridiplantae > Streptophyta > Magnoliopsida > Malvales > Thymelaeaceae > Daphne > Daphne laureola. Next base: position 4,729 of record JBBYHH010075945.1, read on the forward strand.
GCTTGTCTTTACTTTACTGGTATCTTATAAATTTTTTATTTATATTTTCTTGTATTTTACTTTATTTTTTAACCTTGTATCTTTATTGTTGTATTATTTACAAAAGATGGGGATCAAGACAACCTTCATGATATCAAGTTCATGTGGTACATCTTGTTTCCAAGTGTTGGACACTTGAACTTTTATTGAATCATGATTTTCTGTCCCCAAATTGTGGTCTAAGGAATCTCTCTTTTGTTTTCTGTTTTTTATAGGCATGAGCTCGTTGTATAAGCTAACATGGATCAACACACCATAATTTTTCAATATTTTTCTCAGGGCTAAAACTTGAAGAGAAGCAAAGATGAAAAAAGTTTTATCAGAAGCGAGAATGTAGTTTGCAATTTAACATTGTCTTACTAGATTTTTTTGTATTGATACAATCCTAGATTCTATTTTATGTAATTACAAAGAGTTATTACATTATTGTTCTTTATTAATTATAACTTTGGGATGATATTCCATATTTCTGTTTATTGGTTTGCTCTTGTTGTATCATTATCAATACAATTTTATTAAAGCTAGCACATAATATTTTTAATTTTTAATTTTTAAAAAAGTCAATTTGATGGAAATGTGATATTTGTAAATGACAGAACAATGTGCACGCATGAGATTGGAATAGTGTTTTTGCGACTAAAACAAATGTTATTTAACTAGACTTTCTTGTGATACAAGTGTCATTTTAATAAACGTCAAATAAAACGCTCCGATCTTTAACTGCTCTAAGTGTCACAACAGATATCATTTATGAGATATTAGTAAATGTCACTTCATTAACATTATTTTGACATTTTAATGTGTCACATTAAACTTATACAAACATTTCATCAAAATGTCACTTAAATTTTAAGCAACACCAACTTTAGTGACACATATATAACATTTGTTGAAAATGTCACGCTACCACTTTTGTGACATTGTTTTGATTTTTTGTAACATATGACAAATGTCAAAAAAATGATTATTTGTTGTAGTGCAGGTAGGGGGATCAGATCCGAGACTTCATTTCTCGGTTTGAGGCGCTCGAGCACGAGAGACGCCAGGATACTGCTGCTCTCGAGGCTCGGTTAGCGGCTCGGATGGAGGCGTGATAGGGTAACATGACGCGAGACTTCAATGCGTCCGTCAACAATAACTGGGCGTCTTTACGTGGGAGCGGGTACATGCAGCACGGTGTCATTCCAGCGCACTTGTCAGCTGGATCGTCATCCAAGCCTCCTTTCTTCCAGCAGCCTCTCTTCTAGCCTCCTAACTTCCAGCCTCGTATCTTCCAACATCCTACCTTCCGGCAGACGACGCCGCGCTACGAGGATCCCGATTTTCGGCCCTACATGGGACCGACGCATCCAGAGGGGGATTATCGGCCCAAGATGCAGACGCCACAGCCAACTGGCCAGGGTGGTACGTATGCGCGTCCTAGTTCAATCGACGAGTTTTTTGGGGTTAATGACAATTTTACTAGTTACTTGAATCCCCAGAACAACCCGGACAATGATAACAATAACTTTTAGGAGTTTTTGTAAATATTAGTAGTGAACTGTTTTAAATTGACAATTTCTATTATATATATATATTTATTTATTTATTTATTTATAGTTCAATTATGTATGGAATTTCATAATATAATATAATTATATTATTTATTAATTAATTTCATAAAATATATTAGGTAAATGAAAGAGAAAAAAAATAAAAAAATAAACTACTATTGCGGCAAAAAACGCAGCAAAGGCTGCAGCAACTATGTTAGACTATTGTGACAGGCGTGACAGGCTTTACTGCGGCCTAAAGCGCAGCTAGGCCGCAGCATTTCTGCGAGTGTGGTGACGTGCGGTGCCTCTGTTCACTGCGACGCAGCTGCGCTTTTGGCCGCAACAGAGCCTTCCCCAACTACGTAGTGTACTACCAGCTCTTGTTAGATAGAGTGAGCTGACTTGAGCTATGTCCATCTACATTTAGCTGTAGTTGAGTTAGGATAAACTACTTTTAGCTGACCTTGAGCTGAGGTGAGCTAAGTTCAGCTACTTCTAACTGAGATGAGCTAAGGTGAGCTACTCCTAGCTGACCTCTTTTTTTTTTTTTTTTTAAAAAAGGGGAGGGACCTCCAAAGAGGAGATCCCCACCAAAGCTTTTAACTCCCATTTTTTACGCTAAGAAGGGAAGAGATATCTACCTAGGCCTGGATTCGTTACGGTCCTAGAAGAACAACAGGGAAGATACCAGGTAGAAACCCTGAGGGCCCAGTGGGGGCAAGAGAGGGAGAGAGAGAGAAGCGGGAGTGGAAAGCGTTATGACAACAAGTCATCAGGTAGTACATCATGAAGGAAAATAGGAATGGACTGTGTCCAAACATGACGTTCCTTCAGCATCAAAGCCTGCCTCGCTAGTGTGTGTGCCATTTGATTTGCTTCTCGCAGTGCATGATTTACCCACCACCAACTCTTGTCAGCGAGTATACGTCGGGTCTGTTGTATAATTACCATAGCTTCTGAGTCTCCGCTTGGACCATAATTGATAGCATTGACTACCTGCAGAGAATCGGTCTCAAGTATGAATTTCGGATGTTCTAGCTTATCAAGTAGCTTCATTCCTTCCTTTACAGCCAAGGCCTTATCGAAGAAAGCTTCTCTAGGTCCCCTGATTTTTTCGAAAAGAGAAGCAATCACGGTACCTTCTTCATTGTGCAGAATCGCTCCTATGCCAAGCCATCCATCGTCACTCGTCGCTACGTCTGTGTTGAGCTTTACCCAGTTCACCGGAGGCTTCGTCCAGCATATTCCTTGCCTCCTAGGGGGGGTAAGGGATTGGATACATTTTAGCTCCATAAGGTTCGATCGCACCTTCCAGTACAAGTCCTCACATGACCATGTTGGGCCGCCATGCAATCTGTTGTTTCGGTTGCGCCACATATCAATGGTAATCGCGAATTTATCCCATTCTTCCTCTGAAACCCGCTGCTGAACTGCTCTTATCCAATCGCCTATTGATGCTCTTGTGAGCTCGCAAAGGGTGGTATGTTCTGTCATGAGATAAACTTGGGAGGCAAACCGGAAATTCCGAAAAATATGGAGTGCATTCTCATCATTTTCACCACTCACCATGCACAAATCATCAACGTGAATATTAGGAACCTGCAGGTTGTCATGTGTGGGGAGGCAGTCATGTATTGTCCTCCATAATATATGTTTATGTCTGTTCATAATGTTGGTCCCCCAAACTTTCTTCCATATTAAATCTTCATTCACTACCATTCCAGCTTCAAATCATTTCATGTTCTGTAAGGTGTGATATCCACTCTTTACTGAATATTCACCGTCAACATTGTAATGCCATATTAGTACATCTCTTCCTATACCCGTTCCACATGGCATTTTTAAGATTAATTCCACGTCCTCTCTGCGAAAGATGGCTTGAATTATCTGTTCATTCCATCCCGGTGCATTCTTATTAATTAATTCCATCACCGTCGCATCGTTATCCAGAACTCGGGGAAGAGTTGATGGCATGAAGAGATCCCCCCTACTAGCCACGGATCCCCCCATATTTGTGTAGTTCTTCCATCTCCAATACGCCACCTGAGCTCGAGCATTAGTATATCTCGTTCAGCTAAGATGCTCTTGCAAGTGAACGACGCATTCTTCTTATCACCTGCTTCAATAAAGGAGCACGACGGAAAATATTTAGATTTAAGCACTTTAGCACAAAGTGTACCTGGGTTCTTCAATAATCGCAATCCTTGCTTTGCAAGCATTGCTTGATTAAAATAAGCCATGTTGCGAAAACCCAAGCCCCCTTCCTTTTTGCTCGGGGTCAATCTTTCCCATCTCATCCCATTAATCCCCCGACCGCTCTTGCCATGGTTCCAATAAAATTTATTCATCAACACCTCTTCTTTACACATTTGGTCTTTTAGAAGGAAGACACTCATCGCATAAGTTGGGACAGGTTGGCCCACCGATTTTATTAGGATCTCCTTCCCTGCACGTGACATTGTCTTCGCATACCATGCACGAGTCTTTTTTCCAACCTTGTCTTTCAAGTAGCTGAAGGTCATCTTTTTGTTTCGGCCCACAAAGGGAGGGAGTCCTAGCTGACCTTTAGCTCTAACTTAGTTGTGATGAGCTAAGTTCAACTACTTTTAGCTAAGGTGAGCTAAACTGAGTTATTTCTAGCTAACTTTAAGCTCTCACTTAGCTCCATAAGCTCGAATATCATCTCAAAAGTATGTTAGTGCCCCAAGAATTCAACATGACCGATATGTACTTTGTTAAAAAAAGTTTAGTGGTTGCTTTCGAGATTAGGACTTTCTGAGTAGTTTCTCATAAATTTTAGGACTTAGTTGATAAACTCAATCAAGTTTTAGGACTTACCCGATAAAATCAGAAGATATAGGATTCTTTCAGTAAAACTTGAAAAAATTTAGAACCATTTTTTTTTTTACCTCGAGAGGGGTGAGAATTTGTTTGTAATATGGTAATGATAAAAATTTAAGTAAAATAAATTAATGACAAAAAACTGTCTTAAATTATATATATAAAAAAACAAAAGAGATAAATGTGATAGCACATTCAGAACGGAAGGAGTAATTTTTTGTGAATTTTTGTCAATTAGCTGAGTAAAATAAATAATAATAATAATAATAATGTCCCAAAGGCTGTGGGGCCATGCGATTACAAATAAATCAATGGAATATGTGTAGTGGAGGAGTCGGTGAGATTTTATTTCTTTGAGATCGATTGTGTTTTGTTCATACATTAATAGGACGCACAAATTTGATTTTTAAAAGTTTGTGTTCTAATTTTTATGTTTGATTCAATTTTTTACAATAAAAAATTTGTTAAAATATTCTTGAAAAAAATTATTTTTAAAGTTCATAAAATTGTCAATATGTAGATATTTTTTAAGTATTATTTTAAAATTTAATTTTTGAAAAATTTAAGTCAAACTTGTCTAACTTTTAAGGGGAGAGAGAGTATTAAAAATGTAAAGTATGCATTTTGATATTTAATCACCGCCACCGTCGGTGCAACCTGCATGCAATTTTAATCACGTCTAAAATTCATTAAAATATTTTGATCCGTTTAGTCGTGGAAACGTTTATATTTCTAAATTTTTTTTATAAATATTTGATTGTATAATTAATTTCTAAATGATAAAAGAATTTATTTTTTAAATATTAGAAAATTATAGTATTAAACTAGAAAATATTATTTAAAAGTTCTCTAATTTAATTCTAAATTTTTTTAATATTTAAAAAATAAAAAATTTTATCATTTGAAAATTAATTATATACTTAAATATTTACAAAAAAAATTTAGAAATGAAAATCGAAAACATTTTCATAACTAAACGGATCCTTTAGATGCTCTAATATTTTCTTAAGAGTCTGACTAGAAGAAAAGATTCATAATCTGACAAAATTTACATATTTTTCTAACGTTACCGAAGTTTTGTAAATTTAGAAAGAAAGAAATATGCAAAAGGTTTGATTTTACTATTGATTAAGAGCATTTTTAATAATATTTTCATTTTATTGGGATATTCAATTTTAGAGAAATTTAGATATTTTTTTAATTTAATAATTTCTCCATTTCATTGTCCAAAATAAAAAAACGGAAGAAAAAAAGACAGGCTCGCCAGTTTCGCACATTCACTATATATTTTGGTGAAGCTCTCTCTATCCTTTAACATTGTGGTGTGGACAAATGGCTTAAGTTGATAGATTGGTCATTAATAAGTGGGTCTACATTTATCTTTTCTTTTTACATTTCATAATAGGATCCCATTTTCTACTTTTTTTTGTTTTGAAACATAATTATTTTTCAAACAATTTATGTGTAATATATATATATATATATTTTCAAACAATTCATCACAAAACCGCCAGCCCACTCATTAATAGGTCAATATATATTTTTCCGTTAACTTTTCTGAAATAATTATTTTGTCATCCGAACTAATTTTTGGAAAAATGATTCGGGATTTATAAAATATTATAAATTATTAAAATTCAGTTGAATGGATCTCCAATAACCCCTCCGAACATTCATTTCATTCATCAGCAACACAAATACATAATATTCCAAGATTCTGACAAAATTAAAAACCAACCGCTGAGAAAATATATTAAAAAATAATATAATTTCGGGGTGGGTGTAACAGTACTCATTTAACATCATCCTGACCATTTCCACAATGGTCTTGTTCTTTCTTTATACAACCTCATTTTGTTGAGGTGTTTTTGTAATGGAGAAATTGTGAGAAATCTCAAGATTCATAGAAATAATTCATATCTGAATTATCAAACTCACCTCTATTGTCACTTCTGATAGCAATAATGTTCATATCTCTTTCATCCTGTACCTTCTTGCAGAATGTGGTGAATTCCTTGAAGATTTCACTTTTCTTTGCAAAGAAGAACATCCAAGTGAATCTGGTGAAGTCAATCTATGACAAGGTCGTACATCTTTCCTCCCATGTTTGATGGATCAATAGATCCAAAGAGGTTCATTTGTCGTAGTTCCAACGCCTTTGATGTTGAAATCATATATATATATATAATCAAATAATTTATGTGTAATGATTAATAAATATGTTTTACTTTTTTATATATATTATTTACAAATTTTATTATACATTTTAAAATTTCAAACAAAAATTAATTTATTATTTACTAATTAAAGATATATAATATTTTTATTATTGTAATAAATACATGAATCTTTAAAATGAAAAAGTTGTTAGAGTTAAAGTAAAAATAATATGAAGAATATGACTTTTATTTTTTTATTTTAAATTTTTTTTAGAGAAGCTGTTGGAGCGGATGGGTGTGAGATTTCGTTCTTCCCCTAGATATAAGGTCTCTGTTAAGAAAATGGAATTCAAAATTGATTTCCCGGCGGATACCTTTCAAGATTTCTTCTTAAATATTTGTACAGCGGTATTTTTTTTTTTTTTTCCAATTCCGTTTGTTTTTTCTCTTCTCCAGCTTTCCTCAATTGCAATTTTTATGTTTCTCATTTTAGTTACTCCCTCCATCTCACGAAGATTACACATTTTCTTTACTATTTTTATAATATTTAATTTATGATTTAATTTTATGAATTTATAGACATGTAAGGTTAAATGATCCATATGCTTTTTATAATTTGCAATCTAAATTTTCTAAATATATATTTTTTAATTTTTTTTTCACTGTTTATCTTAATTAAATTTTGAATCAAACATTGCAACTTGAAAAAAAAAAAAAAAAAAGAACAATCTTCGTTGGACGGAGGGAGTATTTCACTATTTTTTGTTTTTGTTTTTTTTTGTTTTTTTTGTTTTTTATTCACCTTATAATTTTTTTTAAACTTAATATTTACATATGAAACTATTTTAATAGGATTATTGGTGCAGTTTGGATCATGAAATTGTAAATATTACGTCTAAAACAATTCTTCCTATTATGTCTTATTATTTTTCTGGAACTGTAAACATGAAACGTGAACTTTAGGTACAAAACTATATACCGGGGCTGTAGTATAATTTTGATCATGTCTAAAACTTCATTAACTTCTATATATATATCAAGTTTATTCGTGTTTGTCTGAAATTTAGCGTGTATTTTCAAAACCGATAAATCTAAAGTGTTTACGTTCTTTTCAATTTTGAAGTTATAATTGACGGTTGAAACTATTCTCTATGAGTGTTGGTATAATTTGTATCATGTTGGAAAATGTATATAGTATTTCTATTTTTCTCTCTTTTTTCGGGTGTTTTTCTATTTTTACGTCCATTTTATATTTTTTTTAGTGTGAAGATGATTACCTAAACACTATTATGTCTAAAAATTTGGTATATGTCTGAAATTATATTAAATAGGTCTGAAACTACTAATATATTATATCTAACAATATATACGTTAGGTTTGAAACAATATGATTTGTCTGAAACTATTAATATTATGTATGAAACAATAAAAGTATTAGTGAGATAAATGGTAAACGTTGAAAACTAGGATGAGTAAAAGATGTTTTATCAACTACATCGTTTTAGACATTTCAAAGTTGTTTGAGACAGTATGAAAACCTAAACGGCTTAAAATGAAACATTTGAAAGGGACCAATTGTAAAGATGTAAAATGGTTATGGGGGAGGAGGGAGTTAACCCAGATCTATGATCAAATCAGATTTGGGTCGTCTTCAACGCACAGATGAGCCATCATCCAAACGCCGAATCCTTCCTACATTGTCTCTGCTCGCCGTTCCCCGCCGACCCTTTCGCGCCATGGCTCACCCGAACTGTTTTCGAAGCAACCACGTATGAACTCCTAACTGGCATCTGAAGCTGTCGTCGATCATCTCTCCCTCACCGTCTCCGATCGCCATCGTCAATCATCTTTCCCCATCATCTGTGCCACATTATGGAAATAACTGAGTTTGAAACCTCAACTTTCCCACCGTGGCACATTTCAAACGGTTTTCGAAGTAACTGAGTTTGAAACCCCAACTTTCGTCGTTCTATTCACACCATCGTCCGCCACGACACCGCTGTCTGAAACCCCCCACTGGCCTTCTATTCATCCCCACAACACAATGAGAACATGTTAGGTTTTTGTCTAGGATTTACAGAAATAGTGATGATTGATTTGGAGTACATTATGGAAAGACTAATTTTTGGGGATTGAATTTGCTAGATTTAATTCAATCCATTTCAGACTTTAAATTGCATTAAATTTCATTTATTTTCCCAATATATATATATATACTAGTTTTAAACGTCCGCGTTTCATTGCAGGTTGAAATCCAAGTAAAAATATTTGTCTTTTAACTTCTCTTAACATGTAAAGAGAATAATTAGATATAGTCGAGATCAATATAATCTTAAACAACAAAATGAAAACTTAGGTATTCAAGGTGATTTGCAAAAATCATCTAACAACTTTGTGACTTTGATCAATATCGGATTATATAATCTCTTAAGTACGCAATGGAAGATGATTTTTTTTATAAGTACGTAAAATATCAGAAGAAAGTAAAGAGAACATAGGAAAATAACGTTTATACTTTAAAGAAATCAAGATTTATATGTTGTGTTTTTTTGGGAAAGAATTCTACAAATCTATCTAATAAAAACTCTTTTTTTTTTCTTTGTTTTTTTGATGAGCAATACAACTCTATTTTTTTATCATTAACATTCATCAATTTTCAGAACATTTGTTCCCTTCAATTTTTTATCCAACATAAAAAAAATTCAACTCAGAGACTATAGTTCGTAAGGCCTAAGTTCCCTCATCCATGCTCTATTTTCAGTACAACCGTGACATTGTAGAAGCAACTTCATCCTTGTTGGAAGCGAAAATTTGAGATGAATGTTGTATAATGGATTATATATTTTAATATCAACATTTAGAAAGCGAGAACAAAAAAAATTGAGTGTTTTGTTCCATTTGGATACAATTGACATAAAAGTTTTCCTAATTTTTTTTAAACATGAAGTTTTCCTAATTTTTAAGATAATGAAATAGTAAAATTAAGTAAAGTGTGACCACATGTCAATGATCAAGATTTGTATGAAAATAAAAATAAAGTTATTGGACTGTGTAATGATTTTAGGGGTTCGAAGAGATGATTTTTTTTCAATCTTTAAAATAAGGCAAAGTACTTTTAATTATTATTTTGGTAACATGAAATGGTTTCAACTATATAAGTTTGGTGGTTTGTTGATGTTCAATCAGATAACTTATAAGGACTTACATCTAACACTAATAGCCCTTTGGGGTGAATTTGTGAAACATACTAAAGTAGGGAACCTTTCAGGAAAATTTTGGGTTTGGGAGACACAGGTAAATATGTATTATTTTATTTTTTTACAAATATGAACGACTTTTAAGTGTTTCGGCCATTTTCGTTGGAGGTCACTGAAGCTACCCACTTGTAACACATTAGTCTATGTAATACTAAAGCGCTTATGTTTGGCACCATGTTTGTTTGAACTCGAAAGAACTCAACTGTAAGACGGATAATCTTGAGGTATCTTAGTGGCTGGAGAAGATACAAGATAAAAAAATCAATGATTTCCCCTGTTTGTAGCTGACAACCGCCTATTTCATCCACCAACTTACAATAGTTGCGCAACTAAACACCAAACAAATAAAATTATATAAAAAAAAGCACCATGACTGCAGAAGAGAACACACACTTACATGAAACAAAAACAAATAAGGTTAGGAAAAACAGAAGAAGCATACAAATTGAGCACTAATGCCGGTATTCATCCGGTTACTATAGATGAACAATATTTTTTTAAGTCTTTCCTTAGTATTTATAGTGTTTTTACCCCGCGTGTTACCGCGGGTTACAATCCAACTGAAGTTATCCATTATTAACTTGTTTCAATTCATAAGAAAAGAATTGATGAAATACACAACAATGATAAATTGTAAGAAAAAAAATGATCCCATAAAAGCTTGTCAGTATTTTGGTCTGAATAGTTCCAAACTAATTGGCTTATTTTCTATTAAAAAATACTATTTTTTAACACCATCTTTATCTTATTATTCTCAATGCTTCTTCCTCACTAAAACCTTTTTATATGTTAATTTTATTTTATTACCTTTAGGTCTCATTAATCTTCATATCTAGTCAAATGTTCTTATATTTCCCGTATGAAGAGAGTATATTTTTTCAAGTTCATCACCGGTGTTCAAAGAGAGGATATGGTGTTGA
>JBBYHH010076055.1:0-15479 GCA_038382905.1 Daphne laureola
ATGGAAGAGGATCAGACGAGTGACATAAGCGCGCTTTGTTGCACAAAGTGCACCCACTCCAGAGGAAGCACCTCAGCCACTTGGAGTTGTGACTCCAAGTGAAGTTCCAGACGATATGGAACTTGATGGAGAAGATCCATAAGAAGGTGAACTTGTTCCAGAGGGAGTTGAGAATGTTCAAGAGTTTGAACCTCAATCACCACCGACAGTGTTGAGAAGATAAACAAGGCAATCCAGACTACCCATGAGATAGAGAATCTCGGATGGTGAGACTTACTTAGTCGCATCTGAAGTGGATGAACCAAGTAATGTTAAAGAGATTCGTGAAGGGGCGTAGAGAGAGGAATGGTTAAATAGAATGGCATTCAATGCATATTAATGGAGTATGAGAGTTATCTGATCTTCCTCACGGCTAAAAGGTAATTGGGAACAAGTGGGTTCTCAAGATAAATAAAAACAATGATGGAAGTATCAAAATGTACAAGACCTATTTGGTGGCCAAAGGGTTCACACAGAAAGAGGGTGTTGATTTCAAAGACACATTATCACCTGTAGTGAAATTTAATTCCATCAGGTTACTGCTTGCAATTGTTGCAGATCTAAACCTCGAGTTACATCAGATGGATGTAACAACGAGCTTCCTCAATGGTGATTTGAGTGAAAATATTTACATGAAACAACCCGAGGGATTTGTTCAAGAGGGAAATGAGGACAAAGTATGTAGACTTAAGAAGTGTATTTATGGTGTCAAACAAGCTTCAAGATCACTTGAAGTTTCACCATGCAATCACAAGTTATGACTTTATGATGATGCATGAAGACCATTGTGTATACCTGCTCTCAAATGGTTCAGGATTTGCCGTTTTGACATTATATGTCGATGACATTTTAATTGCAAGTAGTGGGTTCGAGTTGCTATCAACCATTAAATGATGGTTGTCTTCCACCTTCTAAATGAAGGACATGGGAGAAGCCTCTTTTATCCTTGGTGTTAAGATACACCGGGATCGAAAGGAATGATTATTGGCTCTCTCTCAGGAACCTTATATTCATAAGATTCTTGAAAGATTCAATTTAACCAACTCTAAACCGATGAATACACCTCTTGCATATGGTTGCAAGATTGGAAATGACTTATGTCCTAAAACTCCAAGTGATAAAGAGGAGATGACTCGCACACCTTATTTAAGAAGTCTTATGTACACCATATTATGTACACGATCGGACATAAGTCAAGTTGTTGGTTTATTAGCTTGATATTCTTCAAACCCCAGTATGGAGCACTGGAAGAGTGTCAAGATAGTTCTAAGGTACCTAAAAGGTACTAAGGACTATTAGCTATGTTATCAAGGAAAGAACTTTGATCTACATGGTTACTCCGATGCTGACTAGGGAGGAGATATGGACTCCAGCAAATCTACTAGGGGCTATGTATTTATGCTAAATGGTGGTGCTAGTACATGGTGTAGTAAGAAACAAACTTGTACATCAGTTTCAACCATGGAGGCTGAATTCGTTTCATGTGCCTCGGCTGTATAAGAAGCCATTTGGCTTGGTTATTTCTTAAAGAACTTGGAGTCCAAAGTTCAAATTGAGAAGCATATTACTATCTATAGTCATAGTATGACGGCTATGACTTATACTAAGGACCCCAATCATGGTAAAACCAAGCACATTAGTATGAAATACCATTTCGTAAGGGATGCAATTGAAGAAGGTGAAGTCAAGATAAAATACATCTCTACTGACCTTATGGTGGCAGATCCTATCACTAAGACATTGCCACCCTTAGTGTTTTCTCGACATGTAAGAGTAATGAGTCTTAAGAGATTGTAAACACTTGTTGACTTCACCTCTTTGGTGTCACACATGTTATATATATATGTAATTGAAATCAATAAATAAGTTTATTCTATTGTACATTGAGTTCAATTCATGAATCACAATGAATAAAGAACATGTCAAACTTAGGCTGAGAATGACTTACTCACACCATGCATTCGCCCTTAGTCTTGTGTGAGATTAAGGATGATACGAGCTAAAGGCTCATTTGTATGTTGTCTCTGAAAGAGACATGTACTCCCTCCGTCCCACAAAGATTGCAACATTTCTTTTACTGTTTCACGTTGTAGTGTTTGACTCAAAATTTAACTAAGATAAACTGTGAAAAAAAAATATCTACAAAGATTAGATTGAAAATTATGAGAAGCATATGAATCATTTAACTTTACATGTCTATGACTTCATAAAAATAAATCGTAGATTAAATACTGTGAAAACAACAAAGAAATGTTGCAATCTTTGTGGGACGGAGGGAGTACTAAAGTCACTTAAATACCGTCAAATTTCCTCTCCGCCTCTATCCCTCCATTTAGGGGCAAAACGCAAAATTGGGAAAACACCTACAATCTAACACTATCCTTAATCACCACACCAAAAAAAATCATACAATCAATGACAAAATAAAGGTAGTAATTTAAAAAAACACTTGTTTATAAAACTCTTCAACACAAGCTACATTGTTAAAATTAGCGGTTATTACTGGATGGAGGAAGTCTGGCATTTGCTCTCATAAATTCTGAAGTTCAATAATTCGTATGCAGACAACTTGCAAAAGCTTAATCTAGCACATGGATCAGAGCTAAAGAAAGCTGACAATTTAAACTTCCTTCACATTGGTAACTTGAGAAGAAAAGCCCAGCATGTTCAGGGAAAGCCTTAAATGTTTCCATTTTTTAAGGTTAATTAGATGGGAAATGCTGAACGATTTTCTAAAAAAAGGTACAAACATCAAACTCTAACTTTTAGTAGAAAGAAGGAAAAACAAATGCTAAGGAATAAGCATTGACAACAATGGAAAGTAACACAAATACAAATTCACTCAGAGGAGAAAATTCCACAGCATAATAAAGCCACAAACTTAACCATAGAAGCAACAAGTTCGCATATGATGCAAGCAGCAGTGCAAGAAACTAAACATCTAATATTCTAATCTCCTAATAGACTACAAATGTACACAAATAACAGACAAGAGAGAGAGACCAAACCATCTTAATGCCATCTTAATTGGGGTAGTGAGGCAAGAAGTAAACACATCAGCGGGAAACTCAGCACTCTGGGGAAGTGTCTCATGTGCTTCACATGCAGCAAGAAGAATGCAATCCCGTGCTCCAGAGCCTGAGTAGCCTGCACTCCAATCCTGAAGCTGCCAACCAAAAACCGTTAACAATGTCACATGATAGCGAATAAAAGAGAGAGCAGTTAAATTCAGGGGACCAGCAAAATACCTCACTGAATGAGTTTATAATCATCCCCGCAGCAGAACAATCAAATACATATATTGATGGCGTTGTCAACCACGAATCAAGGTCACTGATAGCCAATGGAATATACTGGGTATAAGTCTGTCGAAAAATCACAGATTGCTAAATTAGAAAAAAGCCGTGTCAGATAAGCTATAAACGATATGACATCATGAACGTCCCTAGTAGCTCAAAAAGGATCTGGAAAACGGACAGACCTTGTTGAATAACCATATTTCACCGTTTGCAGTTGGCTTTGGCACTCCATGTCCATTATAGTGGAAAAGTACCCTTTCTAGCTTTGCATATTTGCGACAAGTAGTACAAAGCTTCTTCACCTCATCATATGTTGGATCAAGTTCAACCTTACACCGTGCCTAATCAAACTCGATAATGTTTAGACCACAAACAAAAATAAAGGATGCAGATAACGAAACGACATCTAACTAAATTCTCACCCTGGGTTGCCACCTTTCATACTGATCCTTCAAGTTCTTTCCAATTGTTTCAAGTGCTTTTTGTGGTGCCATAGAAAAAGGATCTTCCACAAAACAAACAATAAACTAAATAAGGACCTTTGCTACGGTCAATACAAATAAACAGGGAAGAAAAAGATTTTTTCTTCTTGTCAACTTAAAAATGGATGTCACTCTCTGATTATCCAGACAGTTTGTACTAATCGCACATTACACGGTACGGTGAGCAATCACTTTCTTAAAACCCGTGCTTTCGCTTGTGCTTTGAGACCCTTGCGCTTTGAGACCCTTGCGCTTTAATGTGCTTTTCACTTTTAATAACCTTGAGTAAAAATCAAGGGCATGGTAACTAGCATAGGTAATCATAGCACACAGCAAAGTGTCTTAGAGCAGAAGTAAACAAACCAATACGAGAAAAAAAACAATTGAAATACATATGATCTTATGAATTCTCTTCATTGATTACTTATTCGAAAAATAAATACCCAAATTATGGTATTGTCAATTTCTTCACTTGAAATCCCCATGTCAGGAAACTTCCAAGTTGTGAGTTTTATATATGTAGAACAAAAACAACATATCAAGTAGGTTCATCAGGCAAAACATCGCCTGATCCTCCTCTTATAGCAGCTCAGAATTTTACTTTATCAAAGAAAGCAGAGAGCGAGGATTACTAATTATGGACCATTTTATCAGTAAAAATTATTCCACAATGTATTGAAATACCAAAATCAATACCTGCAACAATCCATATATCAAAGAGGAGATTCTCGGGTATCTTCTCTAAAAACTAATTAACAGTTCCTCCTCTTCATTCATAGAATAAAATAGCTCAGAAAGGAGCAAAACAAAACAGTCACAAAAGAAAAAAAATACTATATATTCAGAAATCTAAAGTCTAAACAAAAGTTAACAAAAGTTAAACATTGCTGCTGGTTACAGACACAATATCTGATACTATTGAGGATATGAATGCAATCAAAGGAAATATGCACAAAGCAATACATGATTTATGAAAATGTACCTATCCAGCATTCCATTCGCGCACAAGGAGAAATCTTTATGACATCTGGTGGATCAACACTAATGTTCAAACATAAAACCAGAGCTACGCACCCTGTCTTCATCTGAAAGTAAAATCCAGACTTCAGCCAAACCGGTCTAATCATAAACACAAACAACATAGCATAGCCCACCCACCATATGAGAAACCAAACCAGATGTCTGAGCAATAAACAAAGTGAAAAATTGAAAATCTAACATATATAGCTGATTTAACTTAGCAAAATCATTGCATAAACCTTCTGGGTGGATTGGATTCTGGAATGTGATCTTTTCATTTTCTCAATTCTTTGGGGGATGCGCGGTTGTGAATGGGTCCCCATGAATACACAGACATATACACACACTAGAGGTATAAACATCCATACTTGCCCATATGCTTCATACATCAAAATCATCAGGTGTGGATATTCTGGTTTAAAAGATTATGGTCATTACTTTTTCTGTGATTTGGGTCACTCTTTACTGTGAGAAAGTTAACAATAAAAATAACTAAACTATAATGTATGACTCTTCCTTCTCGTACTAAATCAAAGAACTAAAAGATAAGGGGAAAACTCCAACGAAAAAAATTCATTTCGGAACTATATTCTTTCAATGAAACTAAATACAACATCAAAGGCTGTTCAAAGGTTTCGCCTGAAAAGACTTATTAAATAATAAATCATCCGGTTGATTCATTAACCTCTTCTGTTTTAGCTTAAACAATATCCAATGTCTCGGACAGGCATTTTCAAAGAGTGTCAATCTCCAGTTTGTGATGAATTTGCGCTATGCCAGAATGTAGCAGGGAATTGAAAGTAAATTGAAAAGGGTTTGAAACCAGAATGTAGCATAAGTTCATAAGCAGAAATCAGAAAACCCATTATGGTAATCAAAGTTTCTCACTGAAAAAAAAAAAATAGAAGATGATGCATGCTAACCCGCGAACTATGCCGCCATTTAAAGACGGGTCCACTGTTAGCAGGGCCTGATAGAGCTAGAGATTCAAAGGCGTCGTGCCGAAGATCGCAGAGCACAAGAGTCTGTGGAAGGTAAGCCAAGCTGGTGGCGGTTGTACTGCTGCCATTGGCGTAGCTGCTGGTACTGGCGACTTCCGAGTCTCTCCTCGTCGACGCGGCATCCTCGTCAGGGAGGTCGTCGAGGTGGTTAGTCATCACCGCCATCGACGATTGAGAGAAGCGGGAGGCCATCAAGTCTCCCAATGCCATCCAAATCCCACACAAAACCCTAACGATTAAAACGATTCCCTTTTCTTTTTTTTTACCTTCTCAAACGAAACACCGTGAATCCCGGTGGTTGCAATGAACCGATTGAAGAAGATATATACAGAAGGTGATCGATTCAAACTAATCTAAAGGCAAAGTAATCAATCAACAAAGCCGCTCAACCAACGGCGCAACGAGATCCGGCAGATGAAGGGTAGAGAAAGAGAATCCAGCTCGGGAGGCTCCGGAAAGAACAAAGGAAATGCTCTGAAAGGTTAAGAGAAACCCTAGACCGCGGCGGCGGCGGTGGGGGCTCATAGAACAGAGGTGGCGGCGCAAACGAATTTTGGAAGAGAAACAACTTCTCGTGCAGCTGGGGAACGGGAATTTGTCAAAGGTACACACACACGAGAGACAGTGCGGGAGTGTTTAGTGTCCAAGTAATATTGAATGCTGCCTTTTCCCATTACTATTAGTTTTCAGTTTTTCTTAACATTCCTTCTTAGAAATCTCAAAATAATTTGGATTTTTTTTAGAATTAATTAAAACATTATGTGAGGGGAAATTAAAAAAAAAATGGATTTAAAAATTCAAAAAGAAAATTGGTTAGATGAACACACCGTTAATTGTGTGTTTATTTAAAGAGAATAATTGAATTTCTTGAAAAATGTAATATGTACAAAATGTAATTTTTGTGTGCATCCGAGATTCTATTAATTTAAAAGCTCAACAACACTTGCATAAGGGCGTGTTTTAAAGGTTTTTTAACAAATTTATGTATTTAATTTTTCTTCCTAAATTATTTTATCTATCTTCTAAAATTCAAAAACTTGTCCTTTGTTTTTTTTGTTACTTTTCTCATTAAGGACGCAACCTAAGGAAGCAAGGCCTCCTTTACAAGTGTGTTTTTTTAGGTAAATGTGAAAATTTTAAAATTTGCATAATGTTATATTAGACGGAAAATTTTGAATGTTTAGAGTTTTTAGACTAGAACTTTATCAAACATCTAAGATTAAGATTAAGGTATAAAATATTTTACGCTAATCATAATGATAAGTCTCAAATTTAGATCGTTGTTCAATGAACTTTTACAATTAAACCCTTAAATGAAAGTTTGAAAAATTATAGGCATGATATAGTAAAATGAAAAGATTTAGACCTAACATTATTTGAGCATATTTGAATTTTCAAAGAACGTTGTGACAGACAATGAAACCTTGTTCATGTAGAGATACACATTTGCAATCCTAAAGTGTACTGTATGATGTTAAAAAAAAAAAAAAAAATCTCAAACCCAAAAAATAAGGGTCCTTTTTAGTAAGGAAATTTTTTTAAAATTTTTGTTTCAAATTTCTTTTGTAAATATTTAGATGTATAATTAATTATTAAATAATAGAAACCATTATTTTCAAAACTTTAAAAACTCTAATATTAAAATGAAGAACTTTAAAATAAGATTTTATATTTTAATACATTAATTTTCTAAAGTTTTGAAAATAGTGTTTTCTCTCATTAATAACTAGTTATACGTCAAACTATTTACAAAGAAAATGATGAAAAAAATTATGACCCTAAATATTTCTCTTGAGTATTCTCTTTCA
Organism: Daphne laureola; assembly: GCA_038382905.1. NCBI lineage: Eukaryota > Viridiplantae > Streptophyta > Magnoliopsida > Malvales > Thymelaeaceae > Daphne > Daphne laureola. Next base: position 7,650 of record JBBYHH010076055.1, read on the forward strand.
AATTTTCTACTCTTTATGTTCCTAAATAAATGATACATTTCTTTTGATACTCAAATTAAGAAATGAATAGAAAAAAATAATTTGATAAAAAATACATGACGATTCTGACACATGGTTGAATGTAAGTAATGAGACGATTAGAGGATTGAATATTAGGCGTATTTAAGTAAAATAAACGGGTCAAAATTTTTAAAAAATGAAATGTACCAATTTTTTAGGGACATCCGAAAAAGAAATACGCACAATTTATTTAGGGATAAAAGGAGCATTAAATTTTATGCCCTATTTGGTAACAATTGTTTCAACTAATTGTAACGTTTTGGATACTTTTTTAATGATCAATATCAAACAGTTACAACTAATCACTAACAGTTACCCATAAATAATTTTCTTTAAATAATAAAAATTATTTAAAAAAACTATTGTCAAACACGTTTTTATTCTCATATAAATTTTCATACTTTTATCTTTTTTCTCTTAATATTTCTCATGAATGCGGAATGTGCTTGTTTCTTGAATGAGGAGGGTCGTGTCCAACTATGAGTACGTCAGTCGGTAAGTGAAATTATTTTGTGCTAGTTAGGCCCAACAAACCCAACTTACTGCGATTTGGTCCTAACGAGCCCAATTTCTAAGCATAATTAAATGACGAAGCAGTTTCTTTCTTCTTTTTTTTAAGAAATTGTATGAACAGTCACTTCACACATTTTTTTATTAAATATTTTATCATATAATTATTTTGATGAATTTAAAATTAAGTAATTAAATAAAAGTGATTACATGCAAAATTTTAAATAAGTGTTCATAGTCTTTCCTTTTTCTCTTTTTGAAAACTTACAATTACCCCACCCCCCGTACGCAGAGGTATTGCGAAATATACAAATACTCCTCTTGACCATAAACTTTGTTAATTGACTGTTATAGTTGTGGGCTAACACTTTAACTGCACAATAAGACTTTCAATACTACAAATTTTACCCATATATATAGTGTGTTAACACTTTACCCCATCCCAATTCACCTCCTCCCTTTACTAGTTGCCGGTGGCGACGCTTCGTTTGTCAAGTTGTAGACTTTGTTCTCCAAAGGTTTGTAATTGAAGGAGTCTGGAGATGAACCCAGTTGAAATTCAAGTCACTTTTGTAAATGAAACATTTGTATCTGAAGGAGAAACAAGAATCAAAGGGAGAGGACTAGTCAGATGAAATTTCTACGGTTGAAAGGTGAAGGATTATAAAGCATAATGGCGACCTTGAAAGCGAGAGATCGGGTGAGAGCATGAACGAATAGAAGCTTTGACTCAGAGTGATGGAGTACGATTGAGATGGTTCGGGAAGCTATTGACGGTGGGAGCGACAAAGTGGAGAACTGGGTTGAAGGTTGGAACAATGAAGTGTAAAACAAAGGCCCAGTCGTAAGGTGGGTGGGTTGGGGTGGGATTGAAGGTGGGGTAAAATTGTAAAGACAAGACATTTGAGGGTAGAATTTGTTAGGGTTAAAAGTATTAAGGTGTCATTATAATATTAAACCAAAAATTGTAGCAGTCAATTAACAAAGTTATTTGTATGTTTTGCAATATCTTAAGAGGCTTTGTTTAGGATTTCGATAATAGAGGATGCAAACTGCAGGGTTCACTATACAAGAGGGCGTAATTGTAATTTTCCCTTGGTTTATTTTTTATTTGAAGTCGCTGCTGTATCAGACTCAGTTTCATTCTCAACAGTTTCGCTCCAATTGTCTGTTTAAGTCGAGCTTCAACGACCTGTACTGTCTTCCTTTCGTCGATGTCTGAGGTTTAAAGTAACTAGAAGGGACCAAAAACGAGGATGGTGAGACAAAGGTTGATGTCGTTGTCGTCCATGGCTTTCCCAGCAGTCCGCTTCAGAAGCATTTTCCAACATCCCTTGTTCAGTCTACCATGTGTTCGTCGAAATGCCTGTACCAGCAACAGAAAGAAGAAGGCAACAGGTTCGGCGTCACTGAAGAAGGAAACGCGAAGGACTCGTTCGCATAGAGAGTTTGATGTAGAGTCGATTGATCAGATGTCCCACGTCCCTGTTATGCTGGGTGAGGTGCTGGATGTTTTCTCTCCCAACTACAGACATATGTCCGTTTTCGTTGACTGCACTCTTGGAGCTGCTGGTCACTCTTCTGCTGTTAGTAATCTTATCTCCTGCTTTGTAGTTTTTCCCTCCGTTCTTCATGACTAATTTCCATCCTTCACGTATTTAAACAGCCACCAATGTGCCTTCTTAATTGGCAGGTTATTCAAGCCCATCCTCAACTAAAAGTTTTCATTGGGATGGACGTTGATCCTGGGGCACTTGACATGGCTCGTCGTCATATTACTACTTTGTCTTCGTCTCTTAATTCTGATGTCAAAACTTTTACATTTTTAAACAACTTCAGAAATATAAAATCTGTTCTTGGAGAGGTTGATCAGAAGATTTTGGATACTGGCGTTGATGGCATCTTGATGGACTTAGGAATGTCGTCTATGCAGGTCTGTTCAATGCATCTCATGAATTTAATATTCCCCTCTTGCTCCTTTCACTATTTATCTGCTCACCTATGTGGACAGGTAAACAATCGTGAGAGAGGATTTAGTGTTCTACATGATGGACCTCTTGACATGCGGATGGATCTGCAGGTAATTACCACTAGACAGTCATCTCCCCTGAAATATGGTTGCTTTCAGAAAGCCTGCGAGTCTTCACTACTTGTCAGTGTTACTTGTGTCTTATGTTATTGACCGATGTATGTACCAAGGATTTATACACCACCGTGCATTTACATTACAGAGAGAAGTTAAGAGTTTTTAGAGAAGTATAAATGGATTAACTTCAAGGGTTTTTGTGGTGACTAAGCATAAGAGTTTAGGCGTTAATTCTAAGCTCCTTTTGGTACAAGAGCCCGTCTGCATATTTTCAATGGTTACTGCTTCATGTACAAAAGCCTCCAGTATGAGAATCAAGCATATTAAAAGAGGTTTCAAGGGATTATTTTTTTAAACTCCCCTGTAATTCATTGATTAATAAGCCAAAACAACACTTTACATTTTTAAGGAATCAGGTGCTACACATCAAATCAGCGAAAACTGATCCAAAAACTATCCCTATATGCAGCAGAACAAAACTAGTATCAGACTATGCAGACTCATACTAACTAGCCAAACAGCACTGTAATGTCTATACCAGACCTGATTTGTACCAACTCTATACACTTGCAAACCAAGGTCATGATGCCATAGAACAGATATGCTATATTCATCAATGTTTTTTTCTTAATCATGTACGCAGGAATCATCTTAAGCTTGAGATTGCGATAGTGATATGGGTGAACAGTCTGAATGATTTCTAAAAACAGTTTCTTTTGTTATCTTTCTTCAAGTAGCGATACTTGTGCTGACTGGAATTTAGGTTGAAATTCAGTTAAGCATGCTGTCTATCCTTGTGCTGACCAAAGCTAGCTAGGATTAAATTCAGGCTGTTGTTGTAGTTGGTTGGTGGTGGTGGTAGTGGTGTCTTTTTTTCTTTTTCTTTTTTCTGTTCTTGTTGTACATTGTTGCTGTCATTGTTTGTTGTATCTATCCTTGGTAGTATCAGAAAGACAAACTCTTTCCTTTTAACCATCTTGAATTTTTGCTGCCATGCTTTTTTTTGAGATTAATGTACATTCTGTGAGGATTAACAAGACCTTTCCCATCTTTTTTGAACTTTGAAGATATGCCTATGTTAGCTTGCCTCAGGATCATTTAAACTGTGTTTCACTCAACTGATTCACAGGCTAATTACAGGCAAGTCTAAAAGCAGAAGATATCTTGAATTATTGGCCTGATAGTGAAGTGGGACGAATCCTTCGTGAATATGGAGAAGAGAGCAATTGGAGGTTCCTTGTTAATAAGGTTATTCAGGCTCGTCTCCGTGGTGGATTGCATTCCACAGGGGAACTGGTGGACCTTATCCGCAGCGGCACACATGGAACAAAAGGTATGTTGCTTTTACAGTCAGCCACTGGGAGTAATATTTCTAGGTCTTGCTTGTTTTAATTGAAATCAAGATGCGTTTGTGTTCCTTTAAACTGAGTCAACAAGGACTAAAACTCCTCTGGTTAGGACTGACAAGTACTATTTCCATTAGTTAAAGTGGTGATGCCTTGTTGGTTGATGTAGGTGGCAGGCAAGGTTGGATAAAGACTGCAACAAGAGTGTTCCAAGCTCTGAGAATTGCGGTTAATGATGAACTCAATATTCTGAGTGATACCTTAGATGCTGCTTTTGATTGCCTTGCTCCAGGTGGAAGACTTGCTGTGATATCTTTCCATAGTTTGGAAGACAGAATTGTGAAGCAAACGTTTCTCCGAATAATTGGTTGCGACATGGAAAATGGTTATGCGGATGAACATGGGAGAGACAGAAGCCATTTAGTGAAGATGAAAAGTGAGGGTGCTGAGTGTGAAAAAGAATCATGGATTAAACAAAAAGTCCACGGTTTAAATGGAACAATCCTCACCAGGAGACCGATAACGCCATCTGCAGAAGAAGAAAATTTAAACCGTCGCAGTAGGAGTGCTAAGCTCAGAGTGATACAGAAGGGTGTGTCATGAGAATGAACAGGTTAGTGTTGAAGTTGGATATCAGAATTTTTCTTTTTATCTATCTCATTCAACTGTTCTTCAATTCTCATTCAGATTAGAGGCGACCTGAAACAAATGATCAGTTTAAATTTATGGCTTGAGAGTGATCAGCTGTATGTGAGATCTCTATCAACTGGGTTGTTATTTTGTACTTGGGGAAAAAGGATGGGTGAAGAAAAAGAAATAAGGTTACTAGTGATTTGGTGTAAATTGATTGTTCACTTACGGTTTGTTAGTCATTGGGGGCTTCAGCAGTTTGGTATTTGTGGCCAGCTGCTCCCTCTATATTCTTCTTGCAAATTCATGAGTAACCAATGCGCATTTAGGAAAATCCAATTCACATCAGCAATTCGATCCGACATGTTGACAACCTAACCTAGCTAGTTTCATTCTAGTAACTCGGTTAACTTTAACACTTAAGTCTTTGAATTCAACTTATGACTTGGTGCAAAACTGTGACACTTGGGTAAAAATTCAATTCGGAGTATTACTTGGGTGAAAATGCAATTTAGTAACTGTGACACTTAATAACTTGAAATATGACTCGGTGCTAGCTAGTTAGGGGTGTAAATGAGACAAGTTGAGTCCGAATATCATTGGTTTCAGCTCGTGTTCGAGTTCGTGAAAGTCAGATCGAGCTCGGCTCGTCTAATATTCAATTTCGGCTTGATAGTTCGAGGCTCGAAAAAAACCTAACCACCTAGTTGATTAAAATAAAAAAGACAAACACTAAGTTGTAAATTATCCTAAAGCCGTCTTGTTCTTTGGGTGTCTCATGAAGCTAAATCGGTTAAATCGGTTCGTTTAACGTGGTTTGACTGTTCGAGTTCAAAATTGTTCGTGAATGACTCGGTTTATTTTACATTCCTAACTCGAATTGGCTCAAGTCGAACCTTAAAGATTCGAGTTCTGCTCATTTTAATACTCGAATCAAAATTTCAACTCGAATTTGAGTTCATAAATAATAAAGTTCAACTCATTTAATATAATTCAAACTCGAGCTCAAACTAGTTCGCACTCAATTCGTTTTAAATTCCTGCTTTATGCAAAATTGAACTTTAAGAAATGATACAACATAGACCGCTGACCGTTTATTTGTTAGTCAACTATTCTGAAATATGAGTAAAATTGTATGTGTAGCCATATACTCCCTTCCTCTCATAAATATTATAACATTTCTTTTATCATTTTTTAAGTTATAATATTTGATTTAAAATTTAATTAAGATAAACAGTGAAATAAAATAAAATAAAAAATATTTAGAAAGATTAGATTATAAATTATAAGAAACATATGAATCATTTAACTTTACATGTCTATGACTAAGTAAAAATAAATCATAAATTAAATACTATAAAAACAGTAAAGAAATATTATAATATTTGTGGGATGGAGAGAGTAACTTATTGTTTCTTTACTAATGGACCTTGTACTTTAATTTATTTTGAAGTTTAACTATCATCATTTATTTTTTGTTTTATTATCAAATAGTCCTCCCAATTATGTTAACTCGCGCATTTTAGTCTCTGAACTATAAAATGTGTCAACTCAGTTTCTGAACTATGTAAGTTATACACTTTAGTCCTTTAACTCGGTAACTCGCTCACTGAAACTCTAATGGTGTTAGTTTTTTGACAGATTTGTGATCTATTTGTAGAAATTTAAAGCATTTTGTTGCAAATGCTTAAGTTCAAATTTTCAAGGGGTTGTAGTGGTCAGCTCTTCTCCTCTATTCAACCTCACTCACCCACCCATAAAATCCAATGACACAACATTTTTGTTAGATCTATTAGATATAGGGACTTTGGGTATAAATTAGAAAGAATTATGATCATAATAGACATTTTCTCTATGGTCAACTAACATTAATATAGTCAAAGGGGTAAAGTGTTTGATAATGCATAATTGAGAGACTGAGTTGACACGTTTTATAGTTCAGTGACTAAAGTGATTGAGTCAACATAGTTCAGGGGACTATTTGATAATAAAAAAATTATTTTTCATATTTATTACTTTTAAATTTGAGCTTGTTTTAAGCAACTTCAGAAATAGTGAAAATAAATATTCAAATGTAATTGCTCCTCTCATTCTCAATAAAATTGATACATTTTCCTTTTTAGGTTGCTCGAGCAAAACTTGACACATTTCATTTTAAAGAAACAATTTTACACTATTAAACCCACTTCCATTCCCTTATTTTATCTTATATGTCTAATTTATTTTTTTATCCTCCAGTCAACAATGTTTCCTAGTCTTTTTCCATAGTCAAATGTATAAGTTTTGATAGGACGGATGAAGTACATTTCTAAATAAAAAAAAACACACAAAAATAATCCTTGAATTTTCTAATAATCAATCACTCAATAATTTTTTTATCCGGCTGAATAAATCATTTGAGTTTTTCAATTTGTACCAATTTAGTCATTCTGTCTAATTTAAATGGAATATATTTGTTGATGCTTACATAGTAACCTATGTCCAGGTATGTTAATGAAAATATGTGAAATTATGGAGAAGATAAACCATGTCCAAATTTATTTCCACCACGAGCATGGGCTAAGTTGAACCATCCATATATAATACTAATACATGATCCTTCCTCCTTAGGGAGTTTCTGATAATGACACATTAGCAATAGATATGGCCCACATCACACAATCCGTCGAAAAAATAAAACTTAACATATTAGGAATCGAACATTAGTTCTCTAACTGTATAAACCAAAGCCTTATCCGCTGGACCGCTAACTTAACTTATGTTAACTTTTATCATCTATATATAATACTAATAGAGGATCCTCCCTCATTCAGAAACTCCTGGTGATGACACGTCAGCAACAGATAGGGCTCACATCACACAATCCGTCGAAAAAACAAAACTTCACACATTGGGAATCGAACATTAGTTCTCTAACTGTATAAACCAAAGCCTTATCCGCTGAACCGTTAACTTAACTTATGTCAACTTTTATCATCTATATATAATACTAATACAGGACCCTCCCTCATTCAGGAACTCCTGGTGATGACACGTCAGCAACAGATAGGGCTCAAATCACATAATCCGTCGAGAAAACAAAAATACACCCACTAGTAATCGAACCTTAGTTCTCTAACTATATAAACCAAAACCTTATCCGCTGGGCCGTTAACTTAACTTATGTCAACTTTTATCACTTATCTTAATAAGTGAAAT
>JBBYHH010076274.1:0-24568 GCA_038382905.1 Daphne laureola
CTCCGCCATCTTTCCTGGGAGTTATATTAAGGAGACTTATGGGTGATGAGACTAAGTTTCAAATGGAAAGTCTTATTGAATTGGAAGAGTTACAAAAATGGAATTTGTAACCTTATGAGAAAGTTAAGGGCTAAATTATAAAGTTCCGGAAAGTTTAGGGACTACATGGGTAATTGTGCATAAAGGAAAGTTTTAAATTTGGCGGTTTTTGGGAACCGAAACTCTGATGGACTCCGTTCTGACGTCACCAGCCGCAATAAGAGTAAATCCGCTTTCGCACAAGCGATCACGACGGATGGTGGTGACACCTTCACCTCTAGCAGTTCCTTAATCACCTTAACAGCACGAGGAGGAAATGGTGGGTCAACCATTGAGTCCCCTATCACCATAACACATACAACAGTTAACAAAATATGGTGACCTTAATTACCAGGCACACAAAATCGATATTCTTAACACACCATTCGATTGAACATACGGGAGCACGACGACAATGCACATGCCACCGCCCTAAGTTCTCCCCGCTCCATGAGATTTCGACAGCACAAACCTTATCGCAAAGGCATCTCGCTGGATACAACCCAATACATACAGCGTCATCTCAGGCATCGTCTGAATCACTGCCTGAAGATGGTTCGCTAACCATTATTAGGAGCTTTGAGCCTGAAACTTAAGATTTGTTGAAGATTGAACCCAATTTAATTTCGTACAGAAGAAAAAACCTAACTACAATACAAACCTTAATCCCTAAAATGCCCAAACCGCCCAGCCCATTCCTCCCACCATTTAAGCGCCAAAATAACTAATGCCATTTCAGACATCGAGTTGGCTTTTAAACGACGACCGAGTGGACAACACATCATTAACCACTTGACAAGTCAGCATTTCATGACGGAAAAGAGTACCATTTTCACACCGTCAGTCAAACAAATGGCAAGACTGGTCCAAAAAACAAAACAAATGACAATTACGGATGACCATACTTAAAGAAGTGGTAGGCACAGACCACCAAAAAAGAAGAGTGGTAAACGTTAATGACAATTTCGTACCTTTTCCCGTAAAGCCTAATACCACCAAAACCTAAACCTAAGTTTTGCGAATAGAGCGAGTATGGTACAGCTAAATGAGTTTGATAAATTTCTGACTAAAAAATCTAAAAATTAGGGGGCTTCAAATATAGTTATTTTTCAGTGATTTTTTTTTCAATTAAAAAAATTCACTAGTGAATTTTGGAGTTTTGCGCTCCCACATTTTCGAATCTAAGGTGAATTAGGGATAAGTGAAAAACTTAATTCACCGCGAATTAAACTTTTTCACCCACAGAGCTCCTTCAGAGATCGCCCCTGCTCGCCAGAATTGACCTCTGTCCTGCCTCGTCTCTTGCCAGATCTGATTCTCCGGAGGTCGGGGAATGGCATGGCTTGGCGTCTATCTTCGATTCGCGCCGACTTGTGTTGAGGGCATGGACGGTGGCGGGTTTGACGACAGATCCAGAGAAGAAGAATATGGAGAAGAGAGAACCGGAGATCGCCGATCACAACTGACGACAGATCTGATCGCGAGTAAACGCCTTTTCCAGGCTGCTTGTTTCTTCTGGCCATGCTTTTGCGCCCACCACAACTGAGAAATCACCGCTTTCGACATGGAAGCGCGGCAGATCGAGGGTGAGAAAATCTCGTTATGGCGTTGCAGGATTTGGATCTCACAATAATGAAGGTTATCGTCGTCATTGTCGTAAGAATCACAAGAAAGTGGGGCAGAGAAGGCAAGGGAAAGGGTGAGCAGCACAGGGACGATGGTGCAGAAAAGGAGGAAACGAAGTGGGAGATGATGAAGTGGTGAAAAAATGGTGATATTTCACGGAGTCTCAATTTGTACACGGTGAAGTTAAAAAAAAGAATTCGCCACTCATTTACCCACATATCACTCCCCTACTCTGACAGAAGAGACTATTTAGAGGTTTTTCCCTTTAGATAACAAAAATATTCACACGGAAACACCGTCGCCAATTGCGAGCCCACGCCACGGTCAGGAATAGCTCGTTGATTCGATAACTAGCAAATCGTTCCCTGCCGAACTTAACTCAGCTCGCTGCTGCTGCTGCTTCTGCTTCTGCTTCTGCTTCTGCTTCTTCAACGTTTCATTCCCAAATTCATGCGTCTCCTTCACCGAACCCCTTTAACCTCAAAACCCTAATCTTCAAGATTCCTTTAACCACCTTCAAATTCTACACAATTGGTTATTGATTATTTGTTCTTCCGGCGATTCATGGCGACCTCGGGTTCCAGGGACCAAGCACTTTCGCTGTTAATAGCGGCTAATAGCCACACCGATTTGGCTGTGAAGCTCTCTTCTTTGAAGCAGGCCAAGGATATGCTCTCCTCTCTCGACCGGTCCTCCGTCGCGGAGCTCTTGCCCTACGTTGCGGACCTTTACCGCTCGCCTGAGAGCCTCGTCCGGATGTCCCTTCTCGAGTGAGTTTAGAAGCTTAATTCTTTTAGTTTGTTTCTTTGCTCGATTGTGCGCATGGTTTTATTCGGGGATTGAAGGAGGTAGATCGTCTGCCATACCGCACTTGGTTTTTTGAACAAGAATTTTTCCAGTTTACTGGATCGAACATTGTCGAAAGGTGCTGATTAAGCATACACATTATTTTCTAGTTTCTGATACGGGTAGTTGTATGCCCCCCCGCCCTATTTTTTGATTAATTTTTCATTATGTGCTGGATTTTGGTGATTAAGCATACACAAGAAGTGTTATTTTCTAGTTTCTGATAGGGGTAGTTGTATGTTTTCCCGTTTCGTGTTTGTTTTTTATTAATTTCCTTATTTGCTGGATGTGGGAAAAGCATGTAAGCTTCATCTGGGTTTGTGCGTGATATGTTTAGCTATAACATGTCGCATTTTGGTTCATTTGACTGTTCTCAATTGATTTAGATTGCATGAAATTTACACTGGTTTGATAAGTACTTAATTAGATTCTGTTAGGTTTTATCGATGATGTATTGCAAGGGGAAATATTGGTTCTGCGTTTAGTTTTGGAACTTGATTTACTCATATCTGTCTGTTTATCTTTCTCTTTGGAGAAGATGCATTGGGGTTGCTTGCAAATACTGAGCGCAGTGGTATATGCATTAGGAAGGCATCTGACGACTGTATTCACTTGGTATCAATTTGGCCTGTATTCAGCCCCATTCTACCTGTATATCTTGTTCTCATGCTCTTGATGCTTGGCAGGTTTGTGGAGGATATTGGGGTGAAAGAAATGGAGGTTTCTTCTGTTTTAGTGCCTGTTTTGCTTGCACTTTTGAGAGACAAAGAAGCTATGGTGGCAAGAAAATCAATTGTTAATGGCACAAATTTATTTGTCCATGTATTGGAAGAATTGACGTTTCAGGTTCCACTTCTCCTACTCTTCATCTTCCCATGACATGTAACACTATACATTCTTTTTCCTGTCTTGTAAACAAAACCCATTTTCTTTTGTGATTGTTTACAAAGATATAATGTTTGCACACAGATAGAATCCTCAGTGCCAGATGTTACCATGGTATATGTTGAAATTATTGCTGATGAAAAATTGGCTCAAACTTCTAGAGTAATAGGTTTCCCCATTTTTTGTGGTCATGTTGAGAATAACACATGAAATATGAATAACGGTTTAAGTTGATAGCATATTTTTGATTTTTATGTGGATGTTTTTTAAAAAGTATGTCTACAGATTCTTTGAAGTTCAAATTAACTTACTCGTTTTCCATGTTATTTACGTTACAAAAGTTTCTGATTAATATTTCTTGTGGCTGTTAGTTCAAGCAGTTTGGTAAAGTTGAGAGGTGGCTCGAAGAACTATGGATGTGGATGATCAAGTTCAAGGATGCTGTGTTCTCAGTTGCTGTTGAGGTATTGAACTCTTTCTGGTTGTTTACCTGCTTTCTTGATCAAGCCACTTTGCAGACGCAGAGGGAAGTTTCCATCTTATGTAAAGATATATCAAAGCCTCATCTGCCCTCATGGGTCTTCATGTACTTACGTCTTAAGCTCAAATTAACAAATCTTTCTATATATTCATTGGTCCAGTGGGTTTTTCTGAATTTTATTTCATTTGTCATTAGTGGCTGTGCTGGACAATTAAGTTCCCTAGCTTGATAGTACTTCATGTGCTAGGTTAGAAGCTTTTCTAAACTCATTTTATCTGCTCTCATGCCTAATGTACCATGGGATCCTTTGTGGTTTCACCAATTCCAGGCTTGCTGCCATGTGCAGTGGCCAGTACCAGAGATTTTGGGACCTATTGAGAATTTGGGATGTTAAATGAACATCTGTAATGGTGTCCAACTCGGTTTCTTCTCCTTGCTTTTGATGACCATGAGTCTGTGTCCTTTTAGTCCTACTGTTGTAAGCTTTTGTTTGTATCGAGAGAATGTTAGTGTTTTTAAGCAGCTTTGTTTGGTCTTCGTTAAGTCTATGATTTTCTAATGTATTCTTTGTACTGTAGATGAACTAAGGATGATTTCTTTTCATCATCGCATTTTGAGTTTCTTGTGGTGGGAGCATGGCTGTCGAATGTTTCATTTTCTCTACATTTTGTTATTTATGAATAGATGCAGAAAGAGGTAGCACTTGGTAACTTCTTGACTATGTTGTTCAAGGTTCTTAACATTTAAAAGCAAAGTGATGATGCTTAAAATTATCTTGAATTGCTGTCTCTTGTGGGGATTGGATCTGAATTAGGCTCTGATTAGGAAAGAGAACATGTTTTGAGTTGTCTGATAAATATGCTTAACGAAATAAATGCAATTGCATCATGCCATCTGGGTGTCAGCACCCTGGTGTGTATTCTAAAGGAATTTAAGAATTTCTATCAAAGTTTTCAAGTCATTATCTATGATGTGCATGTTTATTTTACAGTTCCAATTTTGTTATGTTGCATGACTATAGAACTATCTCAACTCATCACTGTCTCATGAAATTTTCTATGCAAGTGGAAACATCTATGAGGATGATGTTTTTAAAATTTCATCCTATTATTCCTTCATAAAAAGGTTACGACAGAAAGGACATTCAATTTATTCTTTTTGCCACTCTTTTCTGCATGAATTTGTTGTATCAAGTAATTTTGGACAATTATTTGACAACAAAATTTGTCATCTAAGAAAGAAAATTATATGAATTACATGCCACTGACCCCAACTGGAATTAAGGGGTTGTATGATGAAATTGTCAGTCAATGTTATCTGTGTTCTGTTTGGATTTGTATGTTCCTCCTATTCACTTTTTATTTTATACTTGAAAATACATCCATATTGCTTCCAATTCTATGAGTCTGTGGGTGATAATATAAATTCTTAGCAGATGCAATATCTGTTAACTTGATTTGTTGTTTGACTTTGTAGCCTGGTCCAGTTGGGATAAAGCTCCTGGCACTAAAGTTTTTGGAGACCTATGTTTTACTTTTTACATCAGACACAGTTGATACTGAAATTTTTGTTGTTGAAGGTATGCGTTGTTTATCTACTAGGCTCATGGTCAGATGTTTTTATTTCCAGATGTATCACTGCTGTTCAATGGCTTAATTCGCTGTCACTGCCCATGTTTTTTCACCAGTTTCATTGTATCTGGCTTGTTCTTATGATATATTTTTCTAATCTTTTTGATATTCTGGATCTTTACAAGTTGAATATTTTGTTTTGATCTAGCTACCAGAGGTAACAGAAAAAACTTTAATTTTTCATGGCTGATTGGTGGTCATCCAGTTCTGGACTCATCTAGGCTCATGTCAGATGGAAACAAGGTTCTTAGCGTGTTACTTGATATGTTGCAATCAGCTAGCAGTCTTCCGGGTTCATTGACTATCACTGTTGTGAATTGGTGAGTTCTGGTATCCGTAGTGAGTTTCTTTCTTTATTTGTTTATAAGTTTCTTTGTTTCTCTGTTTTCTTTTAACTAAATGGAGAAATCAAGTGTGTGAGTTTCCTTATAAATGCATTTATTGAGTGTTATCTCTACCATTCTCTCGTTGAGGTTACGCGCATTTTTGCTATCATAAAGGGAAGTGAATCAGTGCAGGCGAAACTTGACTTAGTAAACTCAGCTGGCTTTTAAAGTGCTTTTACAATAATACATTATATTGAGGAGAGGGGCAGGCTCTTTGTCTCATGATTTTCACTTGGTGGTCTATATAGGGAAGTCAGGGGTAAGTAGGATGATTTCGTCCGTTGCCATTTTTTAAAAATAAACTGAGAAGACAAAGAAAAACTTTAGGAAGGATGGAAAGATATGGATGAGTTCTTAATCTTCTACATTACACATTTGTGGTTTGAAGTGTTACGTTTCTAGTGTAGAAAAAATGTTATAGGCATACTTCTATATAATTTGGGCACTGATGTTTCTGTTCCTTTAGTGATTGCAAGAAGTTGGATGGGAGCCAATTCGACAAGCATGTGTATTGAACTCATGTTTGCCACATTTGTTGATTTTGTTGACTTTCCGTAGTAATCGCCTGTCTTCTACGTCTAGCTAATTATAGTTGAAAAACAAACACAGTGCAGTTTGCTTTGCTTCTGTTTTTTTATTTTTCGTGTCAAATAAATCATATTTAAAGCTCATATTCATCCTTACTGGAAGACAATGTTGTACCTTATACTTATACTTTCCTGTGTGCAAGGTTAATTGACTATAGTTGATCTCAAATCTTGTTAGAAAAGCATCAACTCATATAGATTGGGACGGCATGGCACTCCGTGTTTTTTCCTAAAAAAATGGATGGACAGTGAAGCTTGAAAACAGGCAATAGAACAAGTTCAACTGCTTGTTTGTGATAACCTTGCAGCGTGCTGTCTACTTCTGTTTCCAGGAGTTAATGGCGTTTGATACAGTGATACTGCAGCATTGCTGGTTCAGATATTGGGGGTTACAGGGATAAGCAATGCTCGAATAATTTGTATCCATGGAGCATTGTAGGATGCTTAAGCGATGGATATATTGTTCCACTCATGCCAAGAGAATAATGATGGTCGAGCAAGGCAGTAACTGAGAGGCTCATTACAACAGTTTAAGCTTTTGCTGTATGTGTAGAGCTTGTTGATCTTGTGCAAGATACCTTAAAATGTATTTTTATTTTACAACACTTCATCAAATACTTTAATAACTAAAAATTCTGTTTGAATGGGGGTTATCCTTGTTAATGTTTAATAAGTTGTGTTTCACTTTGTCCTTGTCATTATCTCTTCTTTTGATTGCATCAGCATCTTCGCGACTTTCATCTGTGAATTCGTATGTTTATCAGTGGCTGCAAAATACTTCCATTCAGGTGCCTATATGAACTGAACTGAACAGTGCATAATGGTGACATCAGTATGGTGGAAGTTTTCCCCCAAAAAAGATAATGGTGTTAAACGCTACATTGCAAGGTTTATAAAGCAATACATGATTGCAGAGTGGCCCGTTTGAGTTGATGTTAAAACTTGTAAGTTGATGCTTGTCAATACCGTTTACCTCAGTGCTAATAAGACATTCAGACAGAAGTGGCTGGGGAATAATAAAACCAAACGTGATGGCCATGCACGTAAAGGTTGCAGAGCTACTAAGTCATTCCTTTTCCTCAGTTTGTTTTCCAGAAGGCATTTCATTTCTGCAGAAGTTCTGTGGCATAGTTTACTTCTAAGAAAGTCTAGAGGATGATAGATGTTACATGTTACCATACTTCATTACTGAACCTTTCTTCTGGGAAACTTAATATAATTGAGACTTCTATTTGAAATTCTGAGCCACCTGTTAACAGAATATACACTTTCACTTTGAAACTTAGTCATTTTATTCTTGTTCTAGACTGAGGTTTATGTTTTACTCAGCGAATGGTGCATGCTTGTTCTCTTTTGATGTGACCGTAGAATGTGTGGAATTGCTGTATCTTCCTTTTAGTATTGGGGCATGAGAGCAGGAGAATACCATTCGTTGGCGGTTCTTGTAGCTAGCTGCCTGTTATTCTTTGTCTTATTCGCCTTATGCTTCATTCTTAGTTTAAAGGTTGATTGCAAATTTCAAACCCCCCTTTTCTGAGAAATATTTCCTTTCTGGACCTTTAACATACGTTTTCTGGGAGTTTCTCAACTGGAGCAATTTTTTACAGCAAAATCTTATAAATATAAGATGTATTTCTTGGTGAAATGCTTCTGCTGTGCCACCTAGTGTCTTTCTTGTGCTTGTAGCTATTGTTGATCAGGGAGTGTGATGATGCGTCTTTCTGCTAAAGTTTTGGGTATTTATTTTTTCTTGTATGGAGATGTAATGCTACAATACATCATGCAGTTGTTTGGTTTTCTGTTATGGGTCTTGGTCTGCCACATCTCCATGAAGAGATTATCTGATTTCTACATTTAGAACTGTAATCTGGCGTTTGTATCTTGTAAAAACTAACACTCTTATATACTGCTCTGGTTGGGGTTTTTTGCTCTTTTCTCTAATAGTCAGGAATAGATTATATTCATGTTGCGTGTTTGAACTAGTTAATCATAGATGAAAAGTAGTTCCAGTTTTTTTCTTGAGCTATACCTTGACCCCTTTTTGTTGTTATAGTTACGTAGTTGTTTTTGCTTCTGGTTTGGTCTTGCTATGATTGTTTCCATTTGGGAACTGTCGTGTTACTTGGCAAAGGTACCTTCAAAGTCATGTTCTTACCAGGAAACTACAAGTTTAGCAACTTCTCCGTGGATGTCTCGCATGTTGAGTTTTGGTCATCTAACAATAAAATTTGCATTTTTGTTTGGTTAGACTTTCAGTACCATGTAGTTTGATTGAGACTGCAACCTTAGGTTGTTATAAAATGAACTAGGTATCATCTTTGAGAACTACCTTTTGAGGCTAGTGGTTCTGTTTGTGGTATGTTCTCCTTGCAATACAAGCAACCGATAAATGCTTCATGATCCAAATATGAATAGCCAGAATTTCTCATGGGCCAAAACTTAAGCTGCACAGGGCTAATGGGTTGATGATGCTGTTCTGAAAATTAGTCTTAGTCGGTATATCAGTTATGTACAATAGTGCTATCAAGTAGACCTTTTAGATAATAGCATGTAGCTAAGCGCTAATTGTTAGGGCTCATTACTATCTATGAGAACCATTCATACGGAAGTGCTCAAATAGATGATGAATTAGGACTTTTTGAGGGACAAACTACAATAGCATTGCTGTTGGCATAAGCCCTATCACCACCCCAATCTTCTCCATACTTTTAAGGTCTTTGGGATTACCAACGGGATCTGTTATGATTGATGTAGAAGCCACTGTCTTTGTAATTTTGCACATCTCCTTAGTTCCTTTATCCTGTACGCAGAGCTTGTTCCTTCGACAGCAATAATTTGGATGATTATATTGGCCACAACTAAACTGATGAGTAATCCCTGGTGACGGGAAAAAAAGCTTGTAGAAGTCGTTTATACCCTTCTTTTATGAAAGTCACAAAACAATCTTTAGCTGGGTGCCACTTGGATCTATTCAGGAGGAATAATCAGCTTGGCAGAGGACTGTAAATGGATGCGGCCTTAGGCCATCTCCTTGGTCCTTATATTACAGAGTACCAAACAATTTAGTTGAGCTCTTCTTTTGTTCTTAGTTTGCTGCAAGGGTTTGAATCCCCTTACATTGTCCAATTTTCTTATTGAAAGAAGATTAAGAGACAACCACCTGTTGATTTTCTTTACATAGGCAATAATGGGTGTGATATCCAAATTGTAGCAAATCTGACATCTTCGACCTTGGTTGTTGTTGCTAATACGTTTGTGATACATAGTAGAATGTCTTTTGAATAATCCCTTCTTGATTCAACCTTTCTGCCTGATTTCTCTGCTTGGCGTTTATTTTCTCTGTCTATTCTTAGTTACAGTTACTGTGTTTTATTCGTCTAAAGTGCTCTTTTTACAGCCTTGCAGCTATAGCGAGGAGGAGGCCGCTCCACTATGGCACCATTCTTTCAGCTTTGCTCGAGTTTAATTCAAACCTTGAACCAGCAAGGGGAGCACATGCTGCCAGTATCCAGTATTCACTGAGAATTGCATATCTGGGACTTCTGAGGTCTACTAATCCTGTTATCCTAGAGGTATATTTTGCAAGCAATCTATTAACTGATTTGAGAACTCGTGACTGTCCCTAATATAATCTCTGTTTTTCAGACTCCCTTTTCTTAGTTGATGTATTTCAACATTTGTTTCTTGTCATATTCCTCAAAGTTATCTTAGACTGACGTCTTCAGAAAGCTAAATAGAGTACAATGGATCAATGTGACTTTATCTTTTTTTGCAAGAATTGTACAAGATTCTTACAGTTTCTTGTAGCAGAAGGATGACAAGGTATTTTATGCACTTCATACATAATGTATTGTTTCATATGTTTATTCTTCAGTCAAGGGATAGACTGCTTAGAGCTTTACGTGCCATGAATGCTGGGGATGCGGCTGATCAAGTCATCCGGCAGGTTGAAAAAATAAGAAACGGTGAACGTGGGCCACGGGAAACTCGACCAGTCCGGGCAAGGATTTCCAGCCTTTATATTTCCGTTTCCATCTACCTTTTTCAATTTGCTTCCATCTTTTAGCCGGACTCATGGTAAACACTGTTGTTTCAGGATGATCAGCTACCAGGGCAATCATTTACTTTAGGGGACTTGTCAAGAAAAAGATCCATGCCCTGGGACAATGATGAAACAATAAATGGATTTGATGTGAGTCCCAAGCGTCGTTTCTACGGTCCCAGCTCAAATTCAGCTTCACCAATGGAAGGTTCTGGACGTGATTTTGCCTCTAATGGATCTCCTAGTGTTCCACTTTCAGATGGTGACTTGACACCTGTTGACCAAATGATTGCCGTGATTAGTGCTATGCTCGCAGAAGGAGAAAGAGGTGCTGAATCACTTGAGATTTTGATTTCAAAAATTCACCCAGACTTGCTGGCGGATATTGTAGTAGCTAATATGAAGCATCTACCTAAGAGCCCCCCACCTTTAACGAGGCTAGGAAACTTGCCTTTAGCTCAGCAATCAGTATCTGTAAATGGGCCAGCTCAAGTTGCAGCACCTATTACAACACAGTCGTCAGAGTCTCTGGCTTTGGCATCACAGTTACAGTTACAACCATATGTTACAGCTAGTTCATCATTCTCTGATTTAGCTACTGTCAGCAGTCTTACAGTTGATGC
This sequence comes from Daphne laureola, assembly GCA_038382905.1. Classification (NCBI taxonomy): domain Eukaryota; kingdom Viridiplantae; phylum Streptophyta; class Magnoliopsida; order Malvales; family Thymelaeaceae; genus Daphne; species Daphne laureola. The sequence goes on from JBBYHH010076274.1 coordinate 11,186, forward strand.
AAAGCGTGATCCTAGAAGGGTACTTAATTTAGTGCCTTGCATTTATAACCTTTAATCACATCAAGGCTCATCAATTGAATTCCTTTAGAATTTGACCATCTCATTTCAGATATTAACCGTTAGGTCTTGCAGGATCCCCGTCGGCTGGATCCACGCCGGACATCCATATCTGGTGGACTTTCATCTATGCCTGTTCTGGAGGATTCTGGTGCTGCTCAAATTGAGGTTGATTCATCTATTCCCCATAAGCCATTTTCAGAAGAAACCGTGGATGCTACGGCACCCTTCACAGTACTAGAAGGTAAAACGGATAACGAGATTATAGAAGCTCCAGTGCTCTTTGAGGTCAAGCAACCATATCCTGAACTGAGAACTCCTGATACTACTGAGGAGGCTACCCCTGTTGTCGAGGCCAATGCTTCTTCAAGTCAGGCAGTCTCTTCTTTTGGCTCGGTTGATGATTCTGTTGGGGTGGAAGTAGAAGATACTGACATGTTATCTGCCCCAGAAACAGATCAGCGTTCACCCTCTAATCAAAATACATCTACATCTGATGAGACCTGTCCTGAGCTGCCCGTATTGCCTTCATATGTTGAGCTGTCTGAAGACCGGCTCAGTGTGCTAAGAAACTTGTCAGTTCAGCATATAATAGAGTCATGCACGGACATTGAGTGGTTAGATTGTTCGCAGACACGAATGGCATTACTAGCTCGATTGGTCTCGGAGGTTAGTTAATGTTTCACACAGTACATTTAATTACAAATTTCTTATAACATGAAACGCTTTTCAAGTAGTTTACGTTGCTAATTGAATATTTGGAAATTGAACTACTATCTTATGAAACCACCGAGTCTCAGATGTGGTGAACTTATATTCAGGAAAAATGAAATTGTCTAGCTGAAATTATTCCTTAGCTATTGCCTGTCACAGGACTTCTCTATCCCATTCAATGTGATATCCCATTAATAAGAAACAACCGTACTTTAATTAATTTTTGTAGTCTTCTCCATCAGTCTCCATAATAAGTTGACGATAATTATTTTCTCCCTTGCAAGAAGACAAATTGGCTTATTTTGCTAACTAATAGTCAGCCCTGATGTTGTTCCTCCACTCATTTGGCATCCTTTCCTCTGCATTTCCAAGATTAATGTGTTATTTCTGCCTAAAGGCATCTGATCATATCCTCAACTATTATTTCTGGCTTGTTTGTTTTTTCTCTATTTGTACCTTTACTGGAATTGACACAATTCTTCTTGGTTTTCATCCATAGACTGATGCTGATGACAACATTATTGTCATGCTGGGAAAACATATTGTCACAGATTATCGACAGAAAAAGGTACTAAATTTTTTCAGGCAATGTCATCTATCAGATCTATCTTTAATAATTTTTCCTGAGATCTTGATAGGAAATAGTCTGACTCTAGTAATTCTCCCATTTTTTTTGGTGATAGTCTGATTCTTTAGTGGAGCTTTGTTGGTAGGTTCTGATTGTTTAGGTTGTGCATTGCTTTTATGTTGATTAACATTACTAAAGTTAATTTCTCCTGATTTAGTTTGCTGTTTGATTTGTTCAAGCATATGCCTAGATGTTAAAGCAAGCCTTGGAGTTTGGTTATGTGGGTATTTTAAGATTTGAAAAATAATGCAATGGTCTCTCATGGATGGGTTTACTAGTCGCTCTTTGCACTTCTTCCAGTATAAGTTACGATGTACTGTAGTTGTTTCTTTTCCCATCAAAAGAGTAGTTCAGTATGTTTGTGCTAATCCAATAACTGAAGTTGCTTCTGATCTAGTCAAACCTTTATCTCTGTCAAGTGATCCCTTTATTTATGTTTGGATATTTTTTGGAATGTTTTACATCACAGGGGCATGAGCTTGTACTAAATATTCTATATCATCTATATTCTCTCATCACGTCAAGTTCAGCCGAAGACATACCTTATTCTGCTCTTTATGACAAGTTCCTTTTGGTTGTGGTACGTACTGACCTGCTAAAGCCAATCTTGTAGTTTATTTTTTTTCTTTCTTTCTGTTTTTTTTTCTTTTTCTTTGAGCACCGGATTTCATGTATCTTGCTTTTTTAAAGGCCAAATCTCTGCTGGAGACTTTTCCTGCTTCTGACAAGTCTTTCAGTAAACTACTGGGTGAAGTCCCGTTTTTGCCTCCATCAGCGGTGAAACTTTTGGATGATCTTTGCTCTTGTGACGTATTCGATGCCACTGGGAAAGAGGTTCGAGATAGTGAACATGTGACTCAAGGGCTTGGTGCCGTGTGGAGTTTAATCATGGGACGTCCAAGTAATCGGCAGGAATGCTTAGGGATAGCTTTAAATGTAAGTTATTATAAGAATTGACCAGCTGGCTTCATAGATTCATATCCACCATCTCTGTATCTTTATTATTTATTTTTCAATCTCTACTAATTTACCCTTCTGGAAACAAGCTGTCGTATGGCCAAATTTCTATAGATGCGGACCTCTTCCATATTACTATGTATTATCTGGGTGATATTAGACAACTGGAATTCTCTCGAGTCTTAAATTATTCACCTTATTTTGGAAAACTTAAAATGTTTCTTCAGTAATTGAATTTCCAATTTCCAGATATACATTCTCGTTTCACTCAAGAACCCCCTCTGATGTGATCTGTCCATGAAACTTCCTGTTTAATTAATTGTAGAAGCTGTCCTGTTAAGGTTGTAGATATTTTTGATTTTTATAGCTGTAGTGCTTCTTGTATTCCCATGGTAAAGGTCGTTTGAGTAACATTTATGTATTCTTCTTTGCATAACCAGCGGTCAATATCTGAAGCTCTTCATTTGGTTACTTAAGTTCAAATATTGGCATTATGTTAATACTTTATAAATTAGCTGCTTATTTTCTGTTTGCTGCTGTTAGTGTGCAGTCCATGTACAAGATGACATCCGAGGAACAGCTATTCGACTGGTAAGAGTACAATAGGCACTGTAGACAGTGTGCCTTTCTGATACGTTTAGTTGTTTCTCTCTTTTTTTTTTCCCTTGAAGTGGTGTCATCATTTCTTGTTCTTACTGTGTTCGGTCTATGTTGAGTAGGTGGCAAACAAGCTTTACCAGCTAAGCTACATTTCAGAAAAAATTGAGCAATTTGCCACAAAAATGTTGCTTTCTGCTGTGAATCAGTCACCTGGAACAGATTCTCTACATTCTGGAGCTGTCGAGACAGCAGGACAGGAGGTATCAAAATATTTGCGAAAGATTCTTTCCTTTTTCTCTTCCTAAAGTTATAAATGAAGAAACGCAGGACAGGAAACGTTAAATTGAGGGGGAGGTTTGGTAACAAAGTATAGCAGAAATGAAGAATATTACATGTGTTCCTGAACGCAAGTAGTTGTCAGGAAGGACTCTTTTTCATTAGTCATAACTCTGTTGACGCCTGCACATGCCCCTTAGTGTGAGGGTAACATTTTTGAGAAGCACCACATTTAGATCAGGTGCTCTGGATGTTTTGTTTAGCAATTGGTATGAATTTTCTTGAAGCAATGGTTGAGAATTCCTTCGTGAAATTTTCTGTGTAAGAACTTTTTCTCACTTATATTTGTTTCATGTTCCTGTTGTGTTGTTCTCTTCCATCGAGATCTTTGACTTGTTTTGTCCATATGCTTCCATGTTTAGATGCATTTTTTTTTTAAATTATGTTTGGCGTTGAACTATCATTGGAGGTTGCATCTTCAAAGTTAATATTGAGTTTTCTGGGTGACAGTATTGATTTAAAATGCTGTGTTTTCTCATGTTAATTGCTTTGTTGGTTTCTGCATTCAGGTTGGTGGCCAGGAAAGATGTATTACTGGGTCTGAAGTTTTAGAGACTGTAAATTCTGGATTGAACATTACAACCATGGAAGTGAGCAGTCAAGGTGCTTCAACCATGTCGCTGGCGGAAGCTCAAAGATACATTTCTTTATTTTTTGCGTTATGTACAAAGGTTTCCAAGATTACTGAAGTCCTGCTCTGTTTTTGTCCCCTTCCGCTAGCTTTTGTGATCTGATATTGTATGTTTGTTTTCCTTTTTTCAGAAACCTAGTCTCTTGCAGCTTGCATTTGATACTTACGGTCAAGCTCCAAAAGTTGTTAAGCAGGTCTGTTTACATGCTGTTGTTTTAGAGACTATCCATTTAGCTTTTCCCAACTCATGCATGTTGGGTGTGCTTTTTGCAAAGTATAAACTGGATTTTAAGTTTATGCTGTAACTTTATCTAGTTTTTAGCTTTGCACTGTGGAAGTGCCAGAGGTTCAAGGATTACATTGTGTCTTGATACACCAAGCTGACACGTTAATGGTTTGGAATATCACGTTGTTAGAGAAACCTCAATGCTGTCTCCAGTTATTCTACTCTATTTGGTTCTAGATCGCTCCAATCTCTACACATTCCCTATTGCAATGAGTAAAGTTCTGCGGCTCAATCCATAAATAGGCTGTTTGTGTGGTTAAAATTATACTACTACCGTCCCAAATGTATGGTCCCATTTCCTATGTAATTTGTGAAGAAAAAGTAACAACACACATGGGACGGAGGGAGTAGTATCAATTACTAGGTATCAAAAGCCACACACTACTTGATAGATGTCTGCAAAGGACAATGTGACAGATTCTAGGTGGAGCCCATCTTAGCTTTTCCTGATCCATCCAAGTTTGCTGTGCCTTCTGCAAAGAATAAACTGAAATATGAGCTTATCCTGCAACAGTTTCTAGTTTTAGCCTTTTGCCATTGAAGTGCCAGAGTTCGAAGGATAGAATGTGTCTTAGTACACCAAGCTGACATGTTATTAGTTTACGATTTCACATTGTTAGAGGAACCCAAATCCTGACTCCTGTTTGTTCTGTTCTATTTGGAGTTGCGCATCCCTCCAATCTCTACACATTCTCTGTTGCAAAGAGAAAACCTATCATCATACTGCAGATTGGTTGATAAAGTGGTTGTTGGTGTGGTGAAATTCACAAGAGTATCATTTAGTTTTCAAAAGCCTTACTGACGTAATAGATCTCTGCATAGGACAATGTGACTTTGGTGAAGCCCTTTCTACACAAGCCTTCTGCAAGAAATAGTGGATGAATCGTGAACTTGGCGTCATCTTCTTTTCTCTGGCACTTCCCTAGAGATGTTTCTTGAGTTGTCCGTTGATAAATCCCTTAGTTTTTGGGCATTGTATTGATATTCTGATATTAATTGAATGTGGCTACATTATACTCGACTGTCAGATAGGTAAAATAAATGAAGATCGTAATCAGAAGATCAACAGGGCTGCGGTATTTTGCATCTTGATGTAGCCGTATTGTTCATAATTAACCTGGCATTTATGCTCCATTTTGGAGAACTGAACTGACTATCAGCACTTTCGGGAAAACAATCTGTCCAGTTGTATGACCTAAATTGACATAACCTCAAGTTATGTTTGTTCTTCCATCTACTGCTTGTCATAGTTTAGGCTGAGTATTTAGCACTAGCCAAGCCTTTTGTGACTGAAAACTGTGTATTAGCGAGCAACAACTGTTTGCTTGAAATTCTTAGATTCTGGGTTGTGCAGGACAACTCATGTAGGTTTCTTGTTTAATGTTCAATTTAAGAAACTGCAGAGCTAATCTTGATTTCTTTTTCCTCATTCGATCCTTTTCTTTTTACCCAGGCTTTACATCGTCATATCCCTATCGTTATAAGAGCGCTTGGTTCATCTTATTTTGAGTTGCTCAATATCATATCTGACCCACCACAAGGAAGTGAAAATCTTTTGACACATGTAAGTCATTTGTTTTTCCATACTGTTATTTCATGTTTCACTTATCAGAGTTGTTTGTTTTTAAAATTACTTGCATGTGTTGCTTAACAAATTCTTTCCTCACAAGGTGCTGCAAGTATTGTCCCAAGAAACAACGCCCTCTCCTGATCTGATATCTACTGTCAAGCGTTTGTATGAGACAAAATTAAAGGTACTAGTAGGTTTTGCGCCTCTTATCCTTCAGGTCAATTTGAAATTTTACCCTTTCCCGTTAATCATTTGTTTATCTTGGCCTTGATACTGGGCAGGATGCCACAATCCTTATTCCAATGCTGTCTTCTCTTTCTAAGAATGAGGTTCGTCTCTCGAGTTGATAAACTAAAAAACTAGCTTAGGTAAAAAAATAATAGTACTAATTTTTTTTTGTGACAGGTTTTGCCAATTTTTCCCCGCCTTGTGGAGCTCCCTTTGGAAAAATTCCAATTAGCGCTTGCTCATATATTACAGGTCTGTGGTGATGTTCTTCTGTGGTTAATTTTTGACCTCCCATTTTCTTGAAGTTGTTTATGAAATTAATCTAACAATGTTAATGGGAAGGGTATAAAGTCCAAGCATTAAAATGATTTTATGAATTGTAAATGTCTGTCCAAGTATAAAGGCCATGTACTGCAATAGTACATCTTAGGTCAGAAGTCTGTCCTGTAACTTATCAACTACTCAAGTCATGATATTTTTCCTTGTAATAAAAGTCTATGATGACAACGTTTTTAAGATTTCATCTTATTATTCCCTCCTATTAAGTTGATACTAAGAACTTCTTGCCGATAGTCCATCATAGTTGGGATTAAGGTTTAATACGATGACGCTTTCAGCTTTTAGCTTTTTTGGTGTAAGATGGAAAACTTAATTTTATTTTTGGAATTTTGGAATTGAGAGAGTGTTGGAGGTTGGTCTTGAATTTTATTTAAGTTGTTAAGGCTCTGGATTTTTGCTGCAGGGTTCAGCTCATACAGGTCCTGCTCTGACTCCAGCAGAAGTGTTGGTCGCTATCCATGATATTGCACCTGAAAAGGATGGGCTTCCATTGAAGAAGGTTTGTGAATTTTCTAAGTACTGTTCTGTCACTCTCTGGGCTTAGTCTCTGACCACCTAAGGGATCCTGTTGCCTTATTTTTACATCATTCCTTCTGATACTATGTTGCATGCCATGTAAGGAAAATAAAGCACACTGTTGAGATTCCAACTATGTACACAAATCAGATGAACAAAGTACTTTTTACAGCCACTGTACAATGAACTTTATTTCACAGAGAGGTTTAATTGGCCATTCAAGTTGTTATCAAGCTATTATCTTCTTGGTTAAAAAAAGTATTCTTATCCAGTCTCTGTATTGTTATAACATTTCCAGATAACGGATGCCTGTTCAGCTTGTTTTGAGCAACGGACAGTGTTCACTCAACAGGTCTTAGCCAAGGCTTTGAATCAGATGGTACGTGTAGAATTTCATGATTAAATATGAACTACAGAGGTTAATAAAAATGAAGAACATGGGGCATGGGCGGTTTAGCACATCGACCTTTTTCAACTGACAAAATGGCCCAAAGGGTGACAGGATTCATTGCTTTACTTCACTTGAAGAAGAGATCATACAAATAAATCAATGTTTATAAAAGCTTCTTGTATGTCATTTGGACGCGGTATATTGAATAGCAAGTAATTTAACTACTTGATTAGAATATCAGTTTCATAATTCAATCACTGGTTTTATTGAGTAGCAATTAATTTAACTACTTGACTAGAATATATGTTTCATAAATCAATCACTGGTTTTCTTAACCATGGTATTAATTTTGCATCATAGTATTATGGAATGCTAATATACTTGTAAACGCCGTTCATTAAGTAGAACTTTGTGAGATTGAGTGTAAACCTTGAATTCTTCCTTCAAACTTCAGGTTGATCAAACTCCTCTACCTTTACTCTTCATGAGGACAGTGATTCAGGCAATTGACGCCTTCCCTTCTCTGGTAATTCATTAATTTGATACCTGGTATTTTAGGTTTCCCGTATCGTGTTCTCTTGATATTGTTAGTTTTTTCCTTTTGAGATTCCATGATGTCTTGTGCCAGTATGTATCAGTTGACCCATTGGGTATTGCACACTTTGCTTTCATCTTTAAACAACACCTTTATCCCAACTATGTTGTGCTTGGTGGCATGAAGTTTGTAATGTTAGTTAATTTCAAAAATTAGTTAACACGCAAATGCATAGTGGTAAAAGTTTTACGCTGGATGCATGTCCTGCTGCAACTTATGAAAGAATAATGAGATGAAATTTCAGACCATGTATCATAGATATTTTCTATTTGCACAGAAAAATATCATGAGACAGTTATGAGTTAAGATAATTGCTATGGTCATGTCTCATTACAAGATTGATACATTATAAAATCAAGATGCACATCATGGAAGATGATTGGATTGCAGCTTTCCGGTAAAAAAAACAAAAAATCGCATTAACCCTGCGTCAGAAAATGTTTTAAACTCTGGATATCTCCTTTAGTAGAGATGAGAGATTTGATATTTTTGGTCAATCAGATGGACTTTGATGGAAATTCGCATGTGCCCGTTTTTCTTGTAGTAAATACAAATACGTTGGATCATGAATGTCATATTAGCAATAAGCAGTCATGGAGTATCTTATTACTAAATACAGTATTAATAAAGCTAAAAACTGACACCATTCATGTTTTCCAGGTTGATTTTGTCATGGAAGTATTATCCAAACTTGTGAGTAAACAGGTAAGCAGATTGGGTAACTAAAACCATCGAATTCTTTAAGTGAACAAACCGTATACCTAATTTGGTTTTTGTATTTGAGCTCAGGTTTGGAGAATGCCAAAGCTATGGGTTGGTTTTTTGAAATGTGTCTCTCAAACGCAGCCTCATTCTTTTCCTGTATTATTGCAGGTATTAGAGATTCTGACAAATATGGAATTGCTTTTTTGTTTGTTAATACTGTTGTTGATGTTTCCTTATCTTGTTCTGCAAATTGCAGTTGCCACCTCAACCGCTTGAAAATGCTTTAAATAAGTATGCTAGCCTTCGAGGGCCTCTGTCTCACTATGCAAATCAGCCAAGTATCAAATCTTCCATTCCCAGGTAAAGCAGTTTTATCATTTATGAACTTGCTGTATTAGCTCTGAGAATTCCCGTTGCCAAAAAATTATCTCTCGTGCTATAGAAGTGCTTTTTCTTTTTGTGAAGTAAAGTTTGTGTTTTTGAATAATGGATGTGTTGTTTGTGAGAGAATGTTGGAAAGAAATTTTGATTTTAAAAATTCTGCGATCGAAAAGTTAGTGAAATTGGTTTACAAAGAACATAGTTGATGGATTAATGTCAGGGTGTATATCCATTTTGGAGTTGTGTTTCTGGAAACAAAGGGAAGAAAAATGCACAATCGTTTCACATCTATATCTCTTTTATGACTTTTTTTATTCGTTAAACCAAGTGTTTAGAAATCAACTCTGGGAAATGCTAGCAACAGTTGCTTGGATAGTTGTTTGCATTCTCCCTTTAAACACTTGTCACGTTGCAAATCTTGTGGATCTGAAGGCAATTTGGTTGTGCAATTTAATCTTTGAGCATGTTTGGGTCCACAAGATTTGCCAGGTGGCAAGTTTTTAATGGAGAGTGAACAACTGTTCAAGCAAGTGTTGCTAGTATTTCCCATCAATGTTTATAATGAAATTGTGATTCACAGTGCAATTTATTTAATGCAACTTTGTGAAAAAATGATGTGTTTCTTAATTTTTACGTTTTTCTAAGAAGTCTGAACAATTTAAAAGGGACATGAGAAATTTCGATTGAAATGATCTTGTTTGGAATAAATATTTGTAAGCTTTTATGGTGCATAAATTGCTCTAAGGGTCCGTCTGGAAATAATGCTATCGTTTAGCATTAGAGGTCGACAATCGTTATAAAATGGTAACTTTTAACATTAGAGATTTGGACAAGCTATCGTGAGTCGTGACACTATTACACAGTAAAACGTTTTCTCAGCCTTAAATGCTGATGCCGAATAGTCTGATCCTAAGTTATTAAGAATCATTTTACCGATCTTCAGAAGAGTACATTTCTGGATGGACCCCAAGCTTTTCACTGGAGCCAAGCAGCTTTGGTGTACCTGTTGATACATTTAGTGGTATTAAGTGGTTTGGTTATACTTATGGAACATTAGAAGTAGGCGAAGGTGGATACCACCTAATTAGCTTATTTGCAATATGAGGAAGAAAGAAAATTAAAGAGCCCACAGATACTAAGTGGTTTGGTTACTTACTGCTCATGTAAATGTCTGCAGGATGACTATCGCTGTTCTTGGTTTGGGAAACGAATCAAATGTACAGCCACATATGTCAACTATGAACCCTTCCGGAACCAGTTCATCAGTTCAAGGAACTACTCTGACATGATAACATAACCGAACAGTGAGTGTTATTTCGTCCAATAAACTTCTGGCAATGAAGTGGATGGACAGGCATGATGAACTGCTACGCTCCCGCCACTCTGCAACAAGTGAAAGAGAGGAACTGGGCTGTAGCGGAGAATTCTCGTGGCCTGAGCTGGAGCCTGGAGGAGATTTCAAATTCTGCCATGCCTGCCTCGATCGCCTCCTTCAGCGGCAGCTTCTAACTGTATTATAGCTGTAATTTGTATTTCATCATTATTATTTAGTTTTCAGCCTTCGCAATTTTGATTCGATGTAACAATCTAATGGCTGTGGTGTTAGTATTAGTAATTCAGTATATAGTTTTTGTTATTTGGGTAAGAGTGAAAGGTGATGGAAGAGCTCCCAAAATTGCAGAGGTGACCTTAACGGCAGCTGTTAAAAACTAATTCGGGAAATGTTAAAATGTCATTTAATAATGTTGGATTTAATGTGGCAAAACTCATTTGCAGATGCACATTTAACCTTTTTATATATCTTTTTATTAATTCTGAACACCTGAAAAAGAAAATTCTTTCAACAAGACCACTTTTAAGTGATATTTTTTGGTGCAACTGCTGTTAAACAGATCCCGCAACCATCACCTAACGAGCCACAACCGAGTTTTCAGGTTTTCATCTTTTGATCACAAACTTGCTGTGCCCATTGAGGTCGTCCTCTATGGTGTTGATAAAATTGAGAAGTTATCTTCATTTTTAGTCATTTAATTTTAAAACAAGTTTTATTTTTATCATATTTTAAGAATTCGTTCTATTATAGTCTTAAGTTTATGGTTTACGCTATGTTTTAGTTCTATTTTTAGTTTAATTGTTAAGTATTCCATTTTTTTTTGTTAATTTTATCCACACCTCTACAATGATAATGATAGTCTAATTACAAGTTAAATAAAACAATAGTCATTAATTTTTTACAAATCTGCATACATGTTCCCAATCTTTGCAATTAGATTGTCAACGGGCCTGGGGTCTGGAAACGGCCACACCATTGTTCCTCTGCTGCGTCCTAGTCACTCTTGTGAGATGTCATCTGGAGTTGAGTTGACTGCAACCAAGAGAAAAGCTAGACCAACCAGAGTGTTTTCGATTGATCGGGGTTTCGATGCTCAAAGTCAGTTTAGGGAATTTTAGAGAGTAAGAGCAGAGTAAAAGATATTTTGAACAGTAAAAATGATGTGATTATTTATGCCTTTGAGTGGCATATCTGTAATTATCTACGGGAGTTGGTAGGATTTTTTTTGTCCGATTTAGGTAGTGAAGGCACAACCGATGTCAAATGTCAGAGATCGTTATGTTGATGAAGCTCTTTGATGACTTTCCTTCGCTTTCTGAAGTTGGAAAGTCCTTTTGTCGGGCGTTTTGCTTCAAGTTGGGGACCTCCCTCGGATTAATGTGACTTGAGCGATTTCTTAAGGATATTGTCTAATGGGCTTTTTCAAAGGCCTTTTCGTGGACTTATTCCCTGGTTTGGGCTTGGTGGCCATCATGTCCCATCCCCAGTCGGTTGGGCCTGAAGATTTTAGATCTTTCATTCTTCTCATTTCATGTTCATATGATCACATAAACACATTTTAGTGGCGGATTAGAAGACATGATGTCACTTGATAAAATCATGCTCATTTCTTCAAGAACAAGTAAGAGGAAGGCAACATACATAATCATACATTAAAGGGCCGAAACTATGTATCTTTCACCTTTGGAAAACTGCTTAAGGAATATGAATTCTTTGTTCCAAATGTTTGCTCCTTTCTTGCTTGTTCTTGGCGGATTTTCTCCTTGAATCTTCAAGGATGATATCAGATGAAGATGATGAAGAAGAAGACTCCATTGAACACCAAGAGGAAGAGAAGGGGCGGATTTGATGAGTATATCAAGAGGTTGATTGTGTTGAAGATGACACAATATTGATCCACCCTTAATGCTCCAAGAACTTGCACAATTTCGCACCAATTTGAGAGAAGATGAAGAAGAAGATGGCAATAATTATGTGAAGAAGTATAAGAGCCAATGGCGATTCATCTCATCTATTTATACAAGGAGGAATGACTATTAGAGTTACACCAATAACTCCACCATTTAAGCTCACATTTAAGCTCTCATGACCCCTCATTTTGTAATCAGCTAACCTATTCATTTCCTTGAAATAAATAGCCTTTTATGCCTTATAAATTCCTCCAAAAATTGGCCATAACATATATCGCCTTCAATGGAATTATCCCATGGTGCAATGTGTATACACCTTGTACCATAAGTGCACCAAAATTACCAAAATACCTCTACTTTGATAAAATGTGCTAAATGTGGTTATATTTACAAAATGAGGTTGGAATTACATAAAATAGTTATTCATTTCACATAACTGAGCTCCTTTAAGCTCATTAGTGCACTTTTATCAAATTACATTTACTTTGATAAAAGTTATCTTAATGGTTTTTTCTTTTTCAAAATGAGCTGAGATTAGTTACCTTTAACTAACTTGAGCTGGTGGGAGCTAATCACAACTACTTTTAGTTGTAGTGAGCTAACTTTGAGCTTCACTTAGCTATCAATCTACTCCCAGCTCCTCTAAGATGTAGTACCACCTCAAAAAGTTCTTGGTACGTCAAGAAATTCCAACAGGGCCGACTGTAGGGAGTCCCGACATAATGTCTTGTTGGGTGGTCTTGAACTTGCCTCCCTATTGGTGTCGTAAGAGTATGTTCTTCAGTCTTTCTTGGGTGGACGTTTAAACTTGCCTCCCCCTTGGTGCTAAAGGAGTATGTCCTTCGGTCTTTCTTGGGTGAAGGCTTAGACTTGCCTCCCCCTTAGTGCCGAAGAAGTATGTCATTCGGTCTTTCTTGGGTGGAGGCTCAAACTTGCCTCCCCCTTGGTGCCGAAGGAGTATATCCTTATGTCTTTCTTGGGTGGAGGCTCAGACTTGTCCCCTTTGGTGCCGAAGGAGTATATCCTTCGATCTTTCTTGGGTGGAGGCTCAAACGTGCCTCCCCCTTGGTTCCAAAGAAGTATATCCTTCGGTCTTTCTTGGGTGGAGGCTCAAACTTACCTCCCCCTTCGTGCTGAAGGAGTATGACCTTCAGTCTTTCTTGGGTGAAGGCTCAAAACGTGCCTCCCCCTTGGTGCCGAAGGAGT
>JBBYHH010076275.1:0-15473 GCA_038382905.1 Daphne laureola
ATGCTCCTTTTGAAGACAGACTTTGCAAAGGCCTACGATTGCCTCAAATGGGATTTTTTGGATTCAATTATGAGTCAAATGAATTTTGGTGGGGTATGGAGGAGTTGGATTAGAAGCTGTATCTCATCGGTAAGAGTCTCAATTATGGTTAACGGTAGCCCGAGTTTGGAATTTTCAATGGAAAGGGGCATTCGTCAAGGTGATCCGCTCTCTCCTTTCTTATTCATAATAGCGGCCGAGGCCATTAACATTATAATGCACGAGGCCGTTGAGAAAAGGGTCTTCAAATGCTTCCATGTGGGGGCAAAAGAGGTGGAATTATCCCATTTACAGTTCTCAGACGATGCTCTGTTCTTGGGAGAGTGGTCAACAATCAATGCTTCGAATTTGATTCATTTGCTGAAATGGTTTGAAGCTGCGTCGGGTCTCAGGATCAACTTTCAAAAAAGTAGAGTTTTTGTGGTGGGTGTATCAGCAGAAGAGGTCAACAGATTAGCAGGTCATCTTCACTATATAGTCGGAACCTTCCCATTCATTTACCTAGGGCTCCCTGTGGGTGCAAACATGAATTGAAAGTCAGCTTGGGCAGAAGTGGAACAAAGATTTGAGAAAAAAATGAGCAAGTGGAAATCTGATTCCCTCTCCATCGGGGGAAGACTTACGCTCGTTAAAGCAGTGTTGACCAGCCTACCTATATACTATTTCTCCTTATTCAGAGTGCCCCATTCGATTTTCAAAAGGTTGAAAAAATAGAGAAACAACTTCTTCTGGGGGTATAATAGTTCTAAAAAGAAAATTGGTTGGGCAAAGTGTTTAGCTATCTTCGGAGATTACGAAAATGGAGGTCTAAAAGTATGCAACCTTCAAAGTAAAAATTTGAATCTCCTTGGGAAGTGGTGGTGGAGATTTAGGGAAGGTCAAAATCTCCTCTGGCAGCGGGTAATCTCATCCATTTATGGATTAGATGGCGGCCTAAACTCACCTCAGAATCAAGAATTTGCTAGCCCCTGGACAAACATCATCAAAATAGAGGCGCAAATAGAGGCTTCAGGGGTCAGCTTTTCAGAGGCATTTGAAAGAAAGGTGGGAAAAGGTAATAATATCAAATTTTGGGAGGAAAAGTGGATTTGGAATTGCACTTTGATGACTGCTTTTAAACGTCTGTATGCACTGGAAACTGAAAAGAAATGTCTGATTGAAGATAGGGTGATGTGGGAAGGTGAAAGTTAAAGCTGGAAATGGTATTGGCGTCACCCACCAAGGGGTAGAGAAGCAGGCGAACTTGATAGACTTTTAAATATGCTCGAGGAGATTAAAATGCACCCATCCAATCCTGATTCATGGAGCTAGAAGATTTCATCGGATGGAGCTTTCTCCACAAGGTCATTGGCTTTAGCTTTAAATGATGCTGAAGCAGATCTCTCTGACATTCCAACTTTATGGTCAAGATGTATCCCGAGTAAGGTAAAGGTTTTTACATGGTGATTGCGGAGGAACTTCTTGTCGTGCCATCTGACTTTGGCGATGCGAGGTATACCTACTACTACTCTTACTTGCCCCCTCTGCTCAGACAGTGTTGAGAGCCTTGAACATGCAATTCTTCGTTGTCATGTGGTGACAAAAATCTGGAATCTACTTGCTGTTTGGTGGGGAATCTCTCCTCTTTTTCTTTGGGATATCCCTGATTTATTTTCACAGGAAACGACGAAGCTAGTTCCTTCAAAGTTTCGGCCTATTTGGTAAGGAACGTTGTTAACGGTGGCGTGGGCAATTTGGAGAGCTCGGAATAAGGTAGTAAAGAAAGGGGCTAGATGGAGTCTTTTGGAGGTGTTTTCCAATGTGCAGGTATTTTCTCATATGTGGATTGCAAACAGGAAGGTGAAGATGGTTGGCTCTTGGACTAATTGGGTGCTGCAACCCATCCCCTCTTGATATTGCGATTTTGTTTCCCAAATATCAGTGGTGGTGTGGGTTAGTTAAGTAGAATCGCTCAGTAGTCTGTAACGTCCTGGTGTTGTTTGGGTTGTTAACAGGTGTACATTATGTTGGGGAAAAAATGACAAACAAATAACTTTCTTCCCCGAACACCCGTCACGCGCAGCGAAAACAAGCAATCTCGATCAAAACATGCACACAACAATTTAAAATGGTTCGGCTCTTAACTAGCCTACGTCCACGGATGATAGAAATCCACTATAATATCTTTGACAAAATATGAGAACTACAAAAGATTCTCGTCCTAGCCATCCCGGCTTCCGGACCTCTCTTCTCTTTTTTCACCCTCACATCCTGTCTCTCCACTACATTGACTTTTATCTCATACTCAAAACCCTAACACAACTTGCCTTTATATAGGCTACACACAAATATAATCACATTCTAATTAGGAAAATACAATTCCACTCAAACTATGACTCATAAACTTACTCACTAAGAAAATAATCCTAAAACAATATGAATTCCTAAACTTCTTAAATTTTGAGCAAACATACCCAACACATTATTCGTTTCCTGGCTTATATCTTATAAGTCAAGATTCCATTGTCAATATAATCATTTTAGCCGTTCAAAAAAAAAAAGCAAAAACTAAAGTGTACAGTTACACATATGCTACTACAATCGAAAGATGGATCTGCTAGGGTTTTTATCTTCTCTGGCATCGTTGTCGGCTCTCTACCTGGACTGCCATTCACTTGCATCACCATTCTCGAGGCTTCGTATTCCCTTACGAAGATGGTTTCGCTGATGCTAGGGAACTCGATTTCAGCCTGTAGCTTTCGTCCCTACTCTCCGTGGCGTGGCTACCCACACCGGTGTTAGAGGTCTGACAATAACCTTTTCCCTCATGCTTTCACCATGGTTCACAGGGGATGGTCGACTCGATCCGGAGGAGGGCATGCTCATCGAGTCTGGGTATTGCCCTGGTGATTGAGATAGAGGGTCAGATTGATCTGTTGGGGGCAGTTGGAATCCAATTTTAGGGATGCTACTGGGATTTCGATGGTGGTGGAGATCAATGTGGGCGATTCTCATGGGCTGTTTTCCACTGCTGATGTGTCATCGCCTTCAGTGAGTCTTGGTTGGTTGCACGTATAGTGGAGATTACTTGGTATCTCATTACCGGCATTG
This sequence comes from Daphne laureola, assembly GCA_038382905.1. Taxonomy (NCBI): domain Eukaryota; kingdom Viridiplantae; phylum Streptophyta; class Magnoliopsida; order Malvales; family Thymelaeaceae; genus Daphne; species Daphne laureola. The sequence continues at coordinate 3,130 of JBBYHH010076275.1, forward strand.
TTGTGGCTGACTCTCTCCCTCAGGCTTTGTCACTGGATTCTCTGGTTTGGGATGCGCTGCTTTGTTGTGATGAGGCGTGTAGCCCTCTGATTGTGGTGGAGGGCTGGAATCAACAAGATTTGGTTTCAGCATGGTGGAGTGTAGTCATGGTGAAGTGCCATGGTTGGCATGGTTTGGGGAAGAAGCTGAGTCTGGGTGGTCCAGAATTGTTGGCGTCTCACTCACCTGGTGTGAAGATTTTTTTTACTTAGGTGGTATCGTCATGTCCCTTGGTTCGGGTGTTGAACATGATCTGGCTTGGAGGTTTCTCTGCCCCCAACCAGAGGCATGAGTCTTTGGCCTCAGAGTAGGTTAGGTTCGGGACCAACTTGGCTTACTCTGTTTTATTTACTTTGAACCCCTTTTGGTTTTGTTTTTGTGTCTTTTTTTTATTTTTTTCATAGTTTGTTTTGGTGTTTGTTGTTCTGCGTATGGCCTCTGCAGGGTTTGTTTTGCCTATGGTTAAGTGGTCTCTTCCATTGCACATGTGTGGTGAGCAGTGGTGAAGCCAGATTTTTTTGTTTAGGGTGGGCGTTGATTTTTCTTAAATATTATCATAAATAAAGTGTAGTGGCAGACTCACAAATTTTTAAAAGGGGTTGTCCATTTTTATATTCCAATGTACTCTCTCCGTCCTCAAATAAATGGTACATTTCTTTTGGCACTCAAATTAAGAAATGGATGGAAGAAAAAAATTTGGTCAAAAATATCACCATCATTAGCACCCACCCTCACCCAAAATATTTTTAGTGAAAAATTGGAGTAATAGATAATGAAATGTTAGGGATATTTGAGTAAACAATTCAACTAAAGTTTCTAAAAAGGGAAATGCACCAATTTTTCAGGAACATCTCAAAATAGAATACGCACCATTTATTTGAAGACGGAGTGAGTCTATTACAAATTTTTGTAACATCTAATTTAGCACCAGGATTATAAGAACAAATAGTCTAAGAAAAAATGGAAAAAAAAAAAGAGAGGTGGGATTCAAAGGTGGAGCCACGTGGCTCCACCCTATGGATTGCACGCCCTTTTATAGTCTTTTATAATAGAGTCTAACAAATCTTGTCGAACATGTAACAACGTTAATGGTAAAAAAACACTCAAAACTTTCAATGGAAAACCACTTCAATTGCTTCAACAAATTTGTTAGCTTACAATCTGCAACGTTTGGTTGACGCCGGAGACGACAGTCAGAAGGCGGATACATGCAAAATCATTACTCAACTCATCTACATTTTCCCGCGATCCACTTGCTCACAAGGTTATGTTCGTCATTTCAACATTACCCAGCAACAATTGCGTAACTCGTAACACAACTCTACTCTAAACCAGGATGCAAGATTATACTGATTCGTTCGTCTAATCTGAAATGATCGTCTGAGTCTCTCGTTTCGTAGTCCGATTATTTTTGCCGCCGCTCTGCTCATGGGAAATTGGAGAGAAAGGTGTTTCTGACGTCAGAAGTTGAGAACGGAGTCTAAACCGTCGTCATTCTTCTGCCGTTGAATATGTCCATTCTCGGGTTTAGTTTTTGATCCCTTATAACGTAGTTGATTTTATTTAGACATGTAGTTCGTCATTGTTCATGAATTCAGAGTTGGTAAAGCTTTTCTGTTTGAAATTTTAATAGGGTTTATTCACCAGGTTAGAGTTTATGGATGCTGACAAATGGTTATTGGCTTTGTTGTTGAGTAGGTTTTATATGCCTGCTATGTCACCACCACCCCCGTCCTCGGCTGCATTTGTAGAAGCGTGACCTGTATTGGTGCGGTGGCGGGCGATGGTGGCGACGTCGATCGGAACCTACTTTAGGTTTTGCGAACCCAAAACCCGGTCCTAATTTTTTTTTTCTACTTAATTGACTAAACTTCGTTGCTTAGTCCTAACTGTTTAACGCGTTACAAGTTTTTAAGGTGTTCTAATAAAGCCTTAAACCTGCACCGAAACACGTTAGCAATTTATACGAAAAATTGCGCGTCCAGACAACAAATAACGTTGAGCCCCGCTCAACACCAGATGTACTAGAAAGGAGCATTGCCCATTGCACTGGGCAAGTACTCCCCGAGAAAGTAAAAATATACAAACCAACAAAAAGAATAATGCTGTATAACTACGCATGCATGCTACACCTACAGAGCCCGAAATAAGCCTTAATAGAATACTCAATATACTTGCGTGATCGGGTCATCAAGACTCCGACGATCACACAAGATACTACAGCTGCTCCTAAACACAACCAAGAAAGTTAAACCGTTAGTCAAACACAATCGTGCTCACCCAGTATACTCAAATACCAATATAACATCTCAATCGAGACTACCCCCTAATCGAATCATGAACCACTATCAAGGAGTATTAACATACCTCTAGTATCCAACATTTCATTACGACCAGGTGGATCTATTCCGCGGGTCATTTACCAGGGTTTCCTAAAAAATATTAATGTAATGGGGGTGAGTCATCGAGAGGTACTCAGTAAGGGGGTAGGTAAGGATTACGGTTTTCTTTTGAAAACCCCTGCATAAAAGGGTTAACCTGCAATGTACTAACAATATATATATATATAATCCTAATATCACATGGTTAATGAAATGCAAATGTTATGAATGCTCGATTTTACGTCTCGTCGGACGTCTTCACTTGTCTCATCCCGAAGGGTGGCGGGTGGAACAATATCTCTCCGCGACACGACGGCTCAACGGACTCGACAGCCCTCCGGTGGAAATAAGCCATTTTCGTTTGAGGTTTTAGAAACAATTTTTTGCATGGTACCAGCATGGGGGGTGCACTCCCCGAAACTGTCGGCTGGTCTTAAAAGACCTTTATCAAATCTCTTATCTCTCCATGATCGGTCTGATCAGAGGACGGTCTCGATCCGTAGATCGGTTTTTCCAAGCTTAAAAATTTGCATCTGATAACCTTACTATGTAACTAGCCCCGGGAGTTACTGGGCCCCACCCTCGACCCGAGTACTAGCCATTAACTAACTTAATATGCATAAGAAAAATCGATATCGCATATTAAGAAAGTTAAACCCTTACCTAATGACGATTAACCATATTACGACAACCCGGTAATGACGTCTCTCTCCATCCACAACCACCAGACAATACACTAAATACATATAACACTTGTAAGGATTTTTAAGTATATAATTTAACCTTACTTAACACATATTATTACTATGTTGACTAAAAGTCAACTGTTTGACTAATCTGGTCAATTCATGCTCAAAGTGCTTTAGTTAACTTGTCATTTCTCCAAACTTTCACTTAAGCATTGTTTAATCATTATTTATGATTAATTATACATATAGTCCCTGAACTTTATCAAAATGTGCATTTTAGCCCAAATTGCATAAAGTGTTCATTTTCACTTTAAATGCTTCCAACTTTTGCACTTATACTTTAAGAAGTTTACTTTTACTTATTTTACCCATATTTCCACATATAGTCCTCATACTTTATTCAAATTTCCAATTTAGCTCAAACCTTATGGAAAGTGAGCAAAGTCACTCCAAATTTTACCAATTTTTATACTTAGCCTCAATTATGCTGAGTTTCACTTAATCATGACAATTTGTCAACTGTTTGATTTTTCAAACAGTTGACCATCTTGGTCAAACTAAGCTATAAGTGCTTAAACGACTTGTAAATTTACCAGATTGCCACTTAAGCTTAACTTAATTGTAATTTATACTTAATTACACCTTTAGTACTTCATCTTTCTCCAGATTTGTAATTTGACACAAAATTGCATAACATGGTCAAATTTACCAAAATGCCCCCAAATTCATACTTAGGTTTAAAAACACTAAGTTTCACTTTAATAACAACTTCTTTCCAATTATTACTTAATCTTTTTCAAGATTTACACTTTGGCCAATATTTTCATAAAATGACAAACCTACCCAAAAGTTTTCAATTTTTCACCTTAACTTTAAATGAGCTTAATTTCACTTACTTTGTCATTAATGACCAACTCATACCAACTTTTACCAAAATTTCCCATTTTGGTCCTTAACTTTCCAAAACTAACAAAATTTATCCAAATTACCTAATTAGCTCATTTCTTTCATACTTTATCACTTTTCACCCAAAACTTTAACTTTTCCATTAGTTTTATTTTTGGCCGAATATGAACAATTTCTCCAAAATTGTTTTTATTAATCCTATTTCAACCAAACTTTACCAACTTCCTTAAATGTTATTAGCATGCTTTAACCAACTTTATTTCATGATTTTATTCAACAAAATCATACTTAAAGATCACCCAAAGTTTCGGCCATATGCTCATTTTTCCACCAATTTATTTCTTCAACTTCCTACTTCAACATACATGCTTAATAACATCAAAACATCAACAACCAACATGATTTTCACCAAACATTATCAACAAACAACCACTTGTATTTTCAGCCAAAACAACATTTCTTCATCCATAATGATTTGATATACTTCCAAGTATAAAACATGCTCTAAATATATCCAACAACAAGATTGAAGCATCAAAATTCCATTTCCAACATGCTTGAAGAAAATCACCAAATATCACAAATAATTCCAAAATCCAATATAATTCGGCCTCAACACAAAATTCACCCAAAATGTGTTTTTCAACTTCCCACTTCATAATCTTGCATAAAACACATTTTCACAACATTTATTCTAACAAAATCTCTTTCTTCCTCTAACTTTAGTGTTTCGGCCAAATACTAACCAAACTTCAAAATCTCTTTGCCAAACTTTAACCATAGTTTTAGGAGTCTAATAAGATCAATAAAACATTTTTTCTAGAATTTTTCTCAACAAACATTCACATAAAATATTAGCTTATAAATTTGTCCATATCAAGATCTCCATGTTCCAAGATGATTCAAAGCTCAACTCAAGTATTAAACATCCTATAAAACTACCCAAGAGCTTGAATCAAACATCAAATAATTTTTCCAACATGCTTTCACAAAATTTTTCAAGAACACCAATCTTAAAAAATTCCCAAATAATGCAATACTGAAGGAAACATGTTATAATCTTCCATATTACTCCAAAAAAACATCTTTAACATGTTTACCTTTGCAATTTATTCAAGAAACACTTGTAGGTATTTTTCCAAAATCCTTCCTTCAAATTCGCCAACAGTAGTAAAAATGGAAGATAAATTCAAAATCTTTCCCAATTAATTTCCTCTTAAGCATCACCTTAATTTAAGCTTGAAAACAAGCTTACCTTGAATTTTTCTCAAGGATTTATTGAAGAGATGTTGAGCAATTTCCTCCTCCAAATCTCTTGAACTTTCGGCTATGGGAAGAGAAATGGAGAGATTGAATTTTTCCTACACTTCCAACCTTAATCTCTTGATGGAATACTTAAGTAAGCTTCATTTCATTCTTAATTCCTTGGAGCTTGATGATGGTAGGATGCTTTTTGCTCAAGAACAAAGCTTGAACATCAAAGAAAAAGGATAGAGAATTTCGGCCTTGAGAGGGAAATCTTGCACCTTTGCTTCATTGATTCTTCAACCAACTTGAACACTTTTTGATGATGAAGATGATGGATGAATGGATGAAGAAATGGAAGAACAACACTTTGGTAGAAATGGAGAGACTGAATTCGGTTGAGAGAGAGAGAAATGAGAGTGAAAATGAAAAATGAATTTGTTTGGCAGAGAAGGGAGGGCTGGCCGGTTTCAATGGGGTGGGTGAGGGTAGGATAGTTGTTTATTCATTAGACTAGGAAACAAGATCCTAGAATTCCTCATTAGGCTAGTTTGTTATTCCTTAGGTCAAAAGGCTATGTAATATAATACTAACCCTAAAAAGGTAATCCTAACCTCCCGAAAAATTGGCTGCCTCATTTAATTCAGGATTAGGGGTGTTTTCATCCCATTTTCCAAAATGACCATTTTGCCATCTGAAACCAAATTTTGCTAAAATGGCTCGAGACTCATGTTCCATCTTAAAAGTGTGAAATCCCATGGAATGGACCTCAATTTCATTCCCACAACACGAGAATCATTAGAAAATGTGTTCCTGCATGTTTAAAACTGAGTCTCGAAAATAATGAAATTTGACCTCCGGGTAATTTTTCTCAAAAAATTTTCATCCGTCAATGGTGACTATAACATTCTCCCCCCTTAGGACTCTTGGTCCTCCAAGAGCATCCTCAACTTAAATATCAGAACCATTTCTGATCATCCTTATCAAAGTTCAAACCGCAACCTAAGCAGAATGGAACAAATCCTGAGTCTTATCTTGAGGAACGGGTCGTTATCCAAACTTTATATTAACTTTCAATACATAATAGCCACCGATACCTCGTTATGATGAAGTTTGGTGCTGTAAACTAATGAACTTCTTGTGGTCAAAACAAATTCTCAAAAGTTCTTCTTGAACTTACTAATATAACCCTGTTGGACACTTTATCATAACAACGAACCCATGATGGTACCAGCCAGGGGATCTAAGTTTCCCATAATCCGTCGTCATATCATAATTGGTCATAATTTGACCCAAATCAAAATTAGGTTCCTAGAACCTTAGAATCACCTAATGTCATCATCTTGCTAGATGGAATAATACTCGTCCCATTAGAGGGAAAATCATACTCTCTTGACGCCTCCTGATGGTAAGAACATAACCAAACGGGGTCTCATATAACACATATGCATGACACCAACATGGATCATATCTCTAACGGGTTCCAAACCCGGACTGTCGTCGAAATAACCGATGAATATAGTGTAGATCACTATCGGACATAATGGAGTTCAATACTCCCGTACGATCTCACTAGGTGAGATAAACCTTAAGATATTACGTATGTTTAGACTCCGGATTTTCGAGTATCAGAATACTAACTATACCAAGCTTGCCTCGAAAGGTATTATATACCAACATTAACATTTGCAACCTCGGGTTGCCTCAATAATCTCTGATTTCTTACTTGCATGCGCAGGACGTCACCACATTGACATGTTTCTGGTCCGGAATATGTACTTTAGAATTTACCCCTTTTTGCAATGCAAGTGGTGTAGTAATCACGCTTACTAACAATTTACTGATACGTGTGATATCAACTCTCAACAATTCACTGACACATGTAACATCATCCTCTAACTTCTTTTGAACCAATAATGCACCCCTGCAGACCGGTACGGTGTAATAATGGATTCAAACATCGGTCAGAATTTAGAACACTTTGTTCTTCTACGTAATTTATCCAATCTTTATCCCGAATAGCTTATCCCCTCTCAAGACAAGCCACAGGTTCGTACTTATTGGTGGCGTGCTAAAAAAATCTTACTTACGAATTCAGAACGGACGAGCTGTAAACAAATCAACAATTTAACCTCCAATTTTCTCGGTGTTGGAATCTTCACCAGGAAGTAATCTCATTTTAACTTCTCGAGTAAGTCACAATTTCATCAATGTGATCTCACAAACAACCCCTAGATAGGGTCCAAGACCTTGATTCTTGAATTTCCCAGTACTCCATAATTTTTAATTTCATACGCAACTAATCGAAACCTGATTCAGGTAATGCTCGAAACACTTTGACAATGCAAAGAGCAAAACTGTTACACCAATACCGGAAAATAATATTTGGAAAACCGGAATGAGATTTCTGGGCCATTTTTCCGAGAATTATCTTCGGGGGAAAAATGGTAAATTTGAATAATTAAGGGTAAATTAGGAAAATTAAATCTGTTCAGTATAAAATTTGATTAAGTAATATTAGAATTAATTTTTTAAGATTAGTATGTGTTAAGTTAGGTAAATTTAGAGTGATGTAAAAAATTATGTGGTAGTAATTAATTGTTAGTAAAAAGTGAGAGTTAGTAAATAAGAATTAATAAGTTAGTTAGTAAGGTTAGAAAAATTAGTAAGTTAGAATTAGAATTAGTAAATGTTATGGTAAGTTTAGTTAGTAAGAATTAGTGAGGTAAATGGTTAAGTTAGCAAGTCAAAATAAAGTTAGTAAGTGAGTATATATATATATATATAGGTTAGTATTAGGAATGAAAAAGAAAACAGAACCAAAATCGCACCTGCTCCTTCTTCTTCTTCCTTGCGATTTGGCTGGCTCTCTAACCTCAAGCATTCTCCATTTTATTCACCAAATCTCTTGTTTAGAAGCTTAGATTAGTGGGAGAATGAAGATTCATGAAGGATTTGCTCAAAGATTGAGCTTGGAAGCTTGGAAATCATCTTTTCTTCTCTCTTTTGGTAAATCCGAATTTTGGGAGCTTTGTGTGGGAAGAGTTTCTCACCATTTCCTTGAGGTATGTTGTTAATTAGGAAGGTTCAAGGTTAGTTTAGGCTTCAATTACATCATCTATCCAAGTTTAGTAAGAAAAAGTAAGGATTTGGCTAGGGTTCTTCATGACTCAATTTTGAACATTCGGGGAAGTTTGATGTGTTGTTAAATTGTTTTTATTAGGTGCTTTTGGAGTATATTTGATGCTTGGGTTGTGGACTAATTCTTGATGAATCATGGTGCTAAGTTATGAGGCATAATTTGTGGTGGAGGCTAAATTATTGGAATTAAATTGGTGTGATGGTAAAAGTGTAATCTTAGGGTATTAAGGAACAACTTTGATGTAGAAAGAAAGATGAAATTCATCACCTATCTAGGTGACATGTGAGGGGACGAATTAATTGCCAATTTTAGGAAAATGTTGTAGTTAGATTGTTAGTTGGTTGGAGTGTGTTTATGGTGTTTTAGAGTGTAAAATTGGTGTGAAAATCATGAGAATTTTATGGTTTTGGTAGGAGTATGTTTGGGCCGAAAATGGTGGGTAATGTGGAAGTATTGGAAATTGTATGTTAATTGCTTGGTTGATGTTTATTTGGTATGTGATGTGTGATTAGTGAGTTGGTGGTAGGAAGGTTTAATTTGGTGAATTTGGTAATGTTGGGGCCGAAAGTTAAGGATGGTGAAAGTTTGGTGTGTGTTTGTAAAAGTGTGTAATTATGGTGGAAGAAATCTTGTATGAGTTGGATGAGTAATTAGGTATGGTTGTGTGGAAAATTGGTGTATTTTTTAGGATTATTGGAAATGGGCTGAATTGGTTTGGTTGGTAAAAGTGGTGTGAATGTGTGTTGAATAATATGTGTTGATATGGAAAATGTGTATAAGGATATAAGAAGGTGTGAATGTGTGTTGAATAATATGTGTTGATGTGGACAAAGTGCTTGGTTTATGGAAATTGATAGGTGTAGGAAAAGTAAGATATGGAACTTAGGAAATAATTCTGTGTTGGATGTGTAATTAATCGGTATTTATTGTGGGCTGAATAGGAAATTTAGAAAAGTTGGATTCTGGGAAATTTACGGGGAAATTCTGTTCCGCTCGAAGATACTCAGGTAAGGGTTTAACTTTTCTAATATGCACTCTCGTTTACCAGTATGTATATCTATTAAGTTAGGACTAGTACCCGGGTCGAGGGTGGGGCCCGGTGACTCTCAGGGCTAGTTACGTAGTAGAGGTAATGGTATGCAGGTACGGAGCTCTGGCGGCCAATCATCCAATTGTGGATCTCTGTATCACTTTGTGATTAGAGACGAGGATTTGCAGTTCCTTGATCTTTGATCGGAACTTCGTGACTTGAAGACCTATCTGTTTGATTTGTTATGTTCTGGTGGCTTTTCTGTAAGGGTCCTAGGTCCTGACTGGTACCATGCCGCTGTTCTGTATATATATATCTGTATCACCTAAGTGCACCCTTCTGTACGGGGCCTTGGGAGCCGCCACTTCTGTTCACTTCTGTGTGATTTATATATCTGCGTATGTTCTGTTCTTTGTTGCAAGTAATCTGGAAATGTGTTCCTGTGAGGCGATGTAATTTATGTATGTATGTATGTGTGTTGTGTGTTCTGTGTGGCATACGTATGAAATCCACTAATCTATTTTACGCAGGAATCTGTTCGTGACATTTCCCAATGGGACACACATATGGAAATCTGGTCTACTGTGCACAAGTTGCACAACAGCGCATTTGTTTGCAATACAAACTGTTTTAACCCTTTTTTGCAGGGCTAACACTCTTCGCTAACCATGTCTTTGAAGGATTTTGTTTTGTTTAATACCATTACCCCTTCCTCTGCCCTTACTAAGTACCTTTCAAGGACTCACCCTTACAATTATCATTTTCAAAAAATTCTGGTTTGCAGCGTTTGAGGTATAGTCAGCTTAGTAGGTTGGTGGTAGTAGCAGCAGCAGCAGCAGCAGCAAAAAAGAGTAAGGTTGATTTGGATGCTCATGACGATATGTTCACTAGAGCATAGTAGACTACCAGATTTTCAGGGGTAGATTGCATTCTGAGCATATAGATCTGGAAAAATGTTAGGATCATATATGTATATGTTCAGTGATTCGGGATCATTTGTATATGCTATGTTGTTCTGAATTACCTATCTGCATTGTTTAATCAGAGAGTGTTGGGCTCCTTTCTGGCGCACCTAGACCGAGCTGAGCTTGGATGGATATATGTATATATGATCTTCTGCATATGACATCTATGTTTTAGGTGTGTGGATTATGTTTCGGGATTAGTTTGGTCGGTTGTGGAAATGGATGGAAAAGTTAAGCAAGTAAAGCTGTTTTCAGAAAAAATGCATTTTTAGACAAACTTCCACGAATAAACTGCACCAATTGGTTTGGTGTAAAATTCTGAAACTGTTTTTTAACATATCGCTATGTGTCTAGTATTTTACAAAATTTACAGAACATGTTTTGGAGATCTGTGGAATTTATTAAAAATATTTGACTAACCAAAGGTCTGCTGTGAACAGTTCCTGTACAAAAATCTGAAATTGTTCTGCTTGAGTTAAGTTGTTAAATTGTGTTTTTTGTCACGTTATGGGCTTAACCCACCACGATGTGTTGGAATCTATTTGTGGTAAGGTTTGGGGAGAAATCCCACCTTCACCTCCTCCCTCCGCGCCGCTGCGCTGTGCCTCCGAGGGTGTCTGGCGGAGGGGGGTGGTGACAACTTTGACTTATACTTTTCACCTCAATTAGTCCCTCAAGACTTAATCTTCTTACCCACTTGGTTCTCAACCAAGTCCACATACTTCACAAGTATGTTAAGGCCTCGGCCTAGCTTGAAAAATAAGAATGGATGGGTGAATCAAGTATAGGAACTCATTCATGTGATGAATACATGAATCCACTTTTGGATTCTATGCTCATTGGTCGACACAGGTCCGAGTGCACTAAACTTAGTGTCTTATCAGTCCTAGTTACTTGCCCCCCATGGGCATCCTAGTGTCCTTGTCCTCTAGGTGTGATTGGAAACTTGGTAAGGTTACTAAGGTGAATGAACCGAACAAGCCACTTCTGGCTAGTTTATTCACAACCTTCTGGCCAAGCACTTAACAAGCCACTTCTGGCAAGTTTGTTCATTCCATCTTGACCAATGAGACTTAACCTTTAATGCCAATATAATTGTAACCTTTATCACAATTTAACTAGAAGTTGTAACAGAATGTCTATAGGTTCACTACCCTTTGTAATAACAAACAAGAAATACTTACTAATTTTCTTTAATGATAGATAAATCATTAATAAAGAAATGCAGCTATAATCATACTTCAATAATCAACTTGATCAAAACAAGTTTCATCAAATGTTAGGGTACATACATTAGATGCAAACATCCATTATTCATAAGAACCATTTGTGTTCATATGCCTTCTTTTACCCCTTTTGCATTGTTTCATTGAAACATGTTTTACTCACTCGTATTTATAGATCAAGAACCAGAACTTATCCGTCAAACCAGGTATTTGGGTTTACATGTTACTACATGTAAAATGAGGTAGAAGGTTTGTATGCACTCTTGAGTGGACCTTTGCAACCTATTGCAAAGTCTCCCTTAAACCCTTAAACCCTTGGTTGAAGTATACCGTCTTGAACTTCTACAAAATGGAATGCTTACCCTTTGCCCTTTCCAAGGGTCACCTAGTCCACCTTGGTACCCTTTCCACATTATATCCAACCATCCCTTTGGATGGAGGAAATGGAAACATAAGCCCTGGAGTGGTATTTAAAAGGGTCATGATCTCCATCTTAAAGAGGACATTATCAACAAATGACATAATTTGATGATCAAGTCACTAATAGATCATCATCAATTGCCTTTCATCAATGGACAGGGAGCTTCTCATAGCTTGCATATTGTTCATCATTGAGCTCATGCCTTGCCAAGTTCAACTTGGTAGATCATGCATGACAACTTATGCATTTAGTGGGACTCACTTAGAGTAATTAGCTCATATCTCATAATTCTCACACTTG
>JBBYHH010076386.1:0-15469 GCA_038382905.1 Daphne laureola
TACATGTCCATATGTGTATATAGTAACATCAACAGACAGTTCTAAGTTCACTCTAGTTTTGTTTAACTCTTCAAGTCTCCTAACATATACACAACCTTTGCATAAGGATGCAAAATAAACCACAAAAAAGAAATGTTTCCGATTCAGAAGTGAATCCATTGATCTGGATCAATTAAAACATCGCAGTGCAAAAGAAAAAATTCTAGTAGAAAATGCAACTCTTTCCGGGTCACATACTTTGGCAGCTACCATGAGTTAGAACATAACATAGAAACAAAATGAAAAAGCATTCCAACAATAAAATAGTTCAAAAAAATATAACAAACCGAGTTTATCGAAGTCCTAAATCTAGAAAATGCTAGTCTTTGGACAAGAGAATAACTGACCCTCATAAACCAAAAATGGAATTGGAATGCAAAGAAACCAAGCTGCTTATGAAATATACTAATACATATCCTTAGCCAACCTATAACCAAAGAAAAAAACACATTATAAATATGCCCACGAGAAATTCAAAACTTAAGGCAACTCTTTTATCTAAAGAAGTACAAACCCCCTAAATAATATTTAAATATAAAAAAAACCTATAAATAGTAGATTAAGTATAAATTAAACAGGCACTTCAGATCTCTCACTTCTTGCCAATAAGCTGCCCCATCCTAGCTTCACACCTGCCACATTTGTGCAGCATAACTCCTCTATACTTAGAGCTTCTCCCTAGAGAAATCTAAACTTTGTCTTTGAAGGATATCCACGAATTCGTCCATGGTAAAGATAACCATTTGGGATAAATCACAACCTCTTTTAAGTTACCTAACCAATACACCAATCTACAAAATCAGCAGAGCGTAATGTCTTCCTCATGACAATTTGCAGATACATTATGCTTCCAAAAGAAAATTTCAGACATGTAGACATTCGAGAGAGCAAAAGAAATTAAGTACTTTTTTTCCTACACCAAGCAAGCACATCAATTACCTAAGTTGACAAAGAACCTCATTTCTCTTTACAGCCTCTTCCTTGCTCTCATAAAGACCCACCTCTATCAGAAACAAACTACAGATTGGTAATACAACATTAACAATCAAGATATTAGTTTAAGTAAACCCCATGATAGAAAAATCGAGAAGCCAACTCTTAAGACCTGGTATTTGTTTAGCAAGACAGATAATTACCTTCTCCAACTCTACATTGTGTTAAACACCTCCACAAAACCAAGGAATATAAAAACCAAACTCCAAGCAACAATGAAAATCCCAACATACTGATACTTCATGAATAAAAATGGTGTCCCCCCCACTATAAGCACATAAACCAAAGAAATAAACAATATGACAATACTATTATAACATGAATATATAATTAGTATAAAAATTAGTAGCAACATATTTCAGAGTAACAGAAAAATAAATATTTAACTGTATAATCAGTATAAAATCACATAGGCCTCTATTCAGCTTCCTTGTTAGTTGAAACATAGCAACTTCGACAATCTTATTTGCTCAATCTAACCATAAAAAAAAAGAGAATAGAAAGGAGATAAAAAAGAAAATAAAGGGTCAATACCTCCAGGATGAAACCCAAGTGAGCCAACTCGCAGTCCTCCTTACCATAACAAGAAAATGTGATACAAAGGTGAAGATGGAGGCGACCAAATCGATCATCCACTGGTTTACCGTTTGTGTCCTGTGTGGAGGCTGATTGAGACCCAACAGCGGTGAGGCAGTGGAGGAAGAGTCTATGGAGCCCCTTCTCCTGGAGGTCGATGGATCGTTTCTTGTCGAAGGTTTTCTCAAAGTACAGAAGAATCATGTGGAGCATGAGAAACTGCAGCGCCTTGAGTTTCTACTCCAAGCGATTCTTCTACGCCTTCAATCTAGCCAAGGGCCATCTTGATTCTTGCCTCATTGTGCTTAGATGAAAGGGGAAAAAAAAGGAAGCGATAGAGGGATCATGGAAAAAGAACAGACAAAAAGAAATAGGGAAGAAATAAAAATGGTGAGAGTGGAACTTAAATGCAATTAAATCTGCAATAAGTACTCATTAAGACTTATCATAATCGTTTGGAAAAAAAACAAAAAGGTAATCTATGCATTGACTTTTTTAATAGACGTTAAAAATAATAACCTCGTGCTGACGTGACTGAGTTGTTGTGGTACAAATTCTGTTTGAAATGTCTCATATTTTATATTATAATAATATATAATAGATATTTATATTATAATAATATATAATAGATAGTTTCTCTATCTCAGAATAATATTTATATTTATTTTTTAATATTTAATCTATAATTTTTTTCTTATAATATTTTAATTTATAAATTGTACAAATTTATATTCAAATAAAAATTTAGACTACATTGCATCAGATATATCTAAATTATTGCCTCCATTCCAAATCTATACATAAACTAAAATTTATTGTAAAAGTTACTCTAAAGTATGAGTACGTTGTAAATCTATATTCGCGACTTAACATCCGTTAAAACTTAACGAAATTTATGGAAAAAATGCTTAAATTAATCCTTATGGTTTCTAAAATGTGTTCAACACTTCTCTAACTTTATAATTTCGTGTTTGAGTCATTATTTTTTTATCACATGTGCATTACTTCAAATAATTTTTATAAATTATTTATATTAATTTTAAATTGAGTCTAAAATATCTAAAAAAATATCAAATATAAAAATATTTTAAAAAAAATAATATTAATAATAATATTTATACTAAAATTTATCTTTTTATTATGAAAAGATGAAGAAGTTCACCTTTTCTCTCTCTGTTTTTCTTTTTGTTTTCCGCTTCAGTCCCCAAACCCTAAACCCTAATCGAAATCGGAGGATGAAGAAGTCCCTGCAGTTTGTCTGCCGTACTTAAATTTCCTTCTGGCGGAAGCCTGGGCTAGAACACCGACTATCAATTCGGCTTCGCGAAGTGTAAGACTGTGGAGTTAGCATGGCGAAGAAACTCGGTGGGAAGGCGAGAAAGTTTGCGAAGAAGAATTTGCAATCTGTTTACAAACGAAAGCGCAAGATGAAGTCTCACTTCAAGAAGAAAGCTTCTAAAAGTGAGGATTACGCCGTACCTTGGTCGATTGAATTAGACAGTATTTCGCATTTCAACTTCCCTTCTAAAGTATTCATTGTCTATATGAAGCTAAACTGAGGTTGATTTTCTAGGCTTTTCTACTTCCAATTGGTAAATGTTTCTATCAGTTGATATGCTTGACCAACCCTCATAATTTTTACATGCTTAATAGTTTGACAAATGAAGTTGTTTTATGTCTGTGAACTGCATTTTGGCATTCCATCCTCCATCAGCCTACCATCTTAGAGAATGTTATGGAGTATGCATTTATGTTTGCCTAGCCGTGTTTCTCATTCTTCCTGTTTTTATCCGGTCTTTAATGCTATTCTCCAGATGATTAGTGAAAGAATCATTCCACCATGCATGTTACATCAGCTTTATTTGATAAATATGTGATGTATGTTGTTCTTTATGCATGTCTTCTAGTTAGATTGACATTTGCCCATCTAGCCTAACATAATCATTAGTAACTGTTGTTACAAATAGCATTGTGGTTGGCTTGCTATGCTGGGAGTTAATACTTGAAGTCATCTAACTGTTTGTTTAAATTTTCCCATAGGAGACGGTCAGGAGGTCGCTGAAAATGAACAGGAGAAGAAGGATCAGGATATTGGAAGGTAAAAAAGGTGAAACATTGCAGCTATTTGATGGAATTTTTCTCTAAACTATTAGTTCTAGTGGTAGCAGATTGTGCTCTTTTCTATATTCCTTCGATGTCGTAAACCTAGTTGGTAACTCCCAATTACGTAATTCAATAGTTCAAACCATACTCGAAGGTAGGGTATTTCCCATTTTGATAGGAACTTTTGTACCAGAAACAATGGTATCTCCAATTATAGCCCCTCTGGGATGTAAAATATGTAGTATATCTCTTCTCATCATCCCCATAGTGTATGAGACAAACTTATGCATTTCGATTAGGGGCGTATTCTATGGTTACGATTCTACCATATATGTCTCTTTCATTTCGTCGAAAATTTATTTTACGTAAAAGCTTATGACCTCATCTCTATGCCTTGCGGTAATAATTCCTCTAGCATTACGACCTTTACCACAACGATGCTGTCCATAGATCAATTTTTTTTCTTGTCAACATTCCAGCTATGCACAGTACTAAGTAAATAAGTATTAACACTAGTGATTTGAGAAATCTACTTTTAATGAATCCTCTTATACAGGAAAACCCCATTTGAAAATATGGAAGATGCTTCACTTGAGGGGATGCTATGTGATGACAGTGATGCTTCTGGAAATGAATCAGAAAGCGATGGATACTTATCTGAGGTAAAATACCTTTTTCTTTCCAGCTATCTGATTGTGGGTCACATTGATGAAAATGTGAAAGATATTCATCTATTCTCTAGTTTACTAACTACAGTTTTACATTATGCTTATAGGGCTCAGGCTGTATATATACTGATGAAAATGGAAGTGCCACAAAAATGGAAGGTGAGAACCTTGTAAACAGTTCATTCTTTTTCAATATGGTTCATTTTTTCCTTATGTGTCTGCTTTAATCATTTTCCTTTGCTTTTATAGATGGTGATGATACAGACAATGGAGACTCTGATTTGACAGTGCAGAACAAAAAAATCCAATTAGAACTTACAGAGAAGCTGAAAAAATTGGAAAAATTGAGGCGAAAGGTCCATATATTATTAGCCTAGTCTAATAACGGTTGATTGTTGTCTGTTAACTCATCACAGTATTTGATCTATTGGTCGAATCCAGTTAATTGTGTGAAATTTTGTGTTAAATTTTAACCCTGTTTCTAGCAGCAACCAGAACTGAGTGGTCTTACACCTGGGTTGGGTCTGTTAACTGATTCGTCTACGATAACATTGTTCCTACAGTTGGTTTATGGTTCAGGCCACTGAAGATCTTAGGGAAAATTCACATGTACTTTAAGTGCATGTCAATATGCCATCAGCAAAAGCTGAAATGCCCACACCAATCCTGTTGGCTCATTTGTTTACTTCTTTTTTCAGAGGAAACCTTGGTTGATTGGAGCAAAGCCATGCCCTAACTGATTTAGGATACTCCTTAACGGTTGCAATTTTTTAAAATGAATCAACTGAGAAAAGGCGTCAATTAATTACGGAAATTAAGTTTGTGTATTTGTGTGTGTGTGTGTCTAAAAGCTCCAAACGCTTTACTGCTAAAAATGTAGGCATAAATATTAGCTGTGTCCTTGTCAGTAAGGATCATGAAAACAAAGCCAAAAGTAGGTTGGTCAGAAACACCGAAATTCTGACTGGAAAATTTGCAAGTCTCAATCCTGGTACTTCTAAGCAACCTGCTTTTTGACATTGTTTTTATCATCGTTATGGACAAGAAAACCTCTAGTATTTCATTGCTGATCTTTTTAGCAGTAAAGTACCTAGACTATTTTTAATACTAATTTCAGTATTTTATTGCTGCCCTTTATCAACTATTTCACTTTTCTGCTTTAAACGTGTTAGTGCACTGCTTGGCTTTATACCAACAATCAGCCAGCAGGATTCTACCAAAAGAAATTAACAGCATAATTGGTGTGGGCCTTTCGGCTTTTGCTGATAGCATATTGACATGTTCTTAATGCACATATGGATTGTCCCCAAGATATTAGTGGCTTTATCTCCAAAATTTTGTTCAGTTTATGCATAAAAGATACCCAGGTTTCCAAAACGTGTTCTTTGTGCTGTATCACATGGAGTTTCTCATTTGATGTTTTTTCATTAGGTAAAAGTGTTTTAAATAGTTATGGTTATTTTCATGTCATTGTGCATTCTAACCACTGCTGTGGCCAACAAAACTTGACATTGTTTAGCTTATTTCTTTTTTATTGGCTGGGGGGCTGGGTTGGGTTGGGTTTGTGAGAGCCTGATATAAGTTAAGTCATCGGTATGTGATGTTCAGACCATTATGGATGGTAGATCTACCTTCTACTTCTTTCTAGCTGGTAAAGAGATCTGTTCTTCGTTAAGCTTACTGGTTCTTACTGCTGCAATTTCAGGACTCGAACTTTTGTAAGTTCATGGAAAGTTATGACAACAACATTAAACAGATGACAAATGAAGATGATGTAAGTTCTTTGCTCTCTTTTTGACTCTTGGAGACACCAGGGAGTCTGTAGTTGCATAAGTATATGTTTGGGGGTTCAGTTTGAAGGATTGTGTACAGATTGGTAGTTCTGGTGTTTTCCTCTTTGAAGAGGATATTTATGCTCAAGGATTGTATTACCTTATTTTCTTTTATGCTTCTGAGATGATGAAAATGATTATATAATCCCTTTATTAAGTTTTTTGAAACCATTTTGAGATGACAGCATTTATGACTTGTTTTACTGTTTTCTGAGCAGTATTCTGAAGATGATACAATTAACGAAGGTGTTCAGGATTCCCATGAATCTGGTATAGCTGGAACTGAAACAAAGTTGTTGACCACTCCTGTCTTAGAGTTTCTTTCTAAAAAAGTCAAGGAAGAGAATAGTTTATCTGCACTTACAGTGCTTATAAATGGGTATCGTTCTGCTTGCCATTTTGGGACCGAGCCATTTGGGGTTCTTGATGGTGGCTCATACTGCAGAGTTCAGTACGGTAGCACATTTTCCAAGATTTTAGTGTTCATGCTTCAGGAGGCTGATAACATATTTCAAAGCATTCTGGGAATATCAAGCAGCAATATTCGAAAAGAAAGCATATTGGAGCTGAAGAATACTTCGAAGTGGAAAGAACTGAAGCAGCTTTTGAAGTCTTTCCTAAGGAGTACAATATTTGTTTTGAATCAGGTGACCGACTCGGAGTTATTGGCATTCTCCTTGAGTCGACTGAGAGTTTCTACTGTTTGTTTTGCTGCTTTCCCTGCTCTGCTCTCCAGAGTGATCAAGGTACTCCTCAATGATGGCTCTCAGGATTTGTATATATTTGAGCATTAATTTTTTTACTGTCAATGTAGGCATGGATTCAGATGTACTTGAAACTTCGTAGTAGTTAGTATTAGGGCATTTAAGTTATATGCTCAGTGGTTTTCTAGTGATATCAAGAAGATTATGGGTACGTTCATTTAGAAAAAAAATGAGGAAGTTTTGAAAATTGATGTGAAATTTGTGAGAGAAAGAGATTGGGTAAAATATTGATTTGATAGTTAATTTTTTTTCCTTCCTAAAGAACATGCCCTATACAAATTGAGTAGAGAATCGTGAATTTTTTCTGTAAGATTTGCCCCATTCTCTTCGCTCTTAATTTTTTAAGGTTTCTCATGTTTCCCCCATGCCTTTGGTCTGAGGTAGTTAAACTTTGCTTCACTTTTGATTCTTGTCCTTAAATTCTTTCAGGTTGTGGTTAATATGTGGGCAACCAGCAGTGGGAATTTGTCATCACAGGCTTTCCTCTTCATACAGAATGTGGTAGTTGTTTTTGGGTCAGACTGGTTTGACAGGTGTTTAATCAAAATGTTCAAGGCTTTTGTTGCACGCTGCAAATTTGTGCAGCCACTTTTATTTGAACACATGCAATTTCTTCGGAACTCTTTTATTGATTTTTGTTCACAAGATATGCAAAAATCATCAAGCAAAGCTGTGGTAGCTGTCCAGCATCTTGCTAAGATACTCAAGTTGGGTCTTCAGACTAAGAAGAAGGTGTGCAAAGTAGAAATATGCATATTGGTTTTGTTGTAATGTTAAGCTGGATAAACATGTTCTAATTCCTTCTATGTTGTTAAATTTGAACAGGAAGCACTCAAGAAGATTTGCAGCTGTCAATTTGCAAACTGCATTGATCTATGGGTATCATATATTGCTGCAAATGTTGGGGATTATGATCTTCAGCCGTTAATATACATAGTCATTCAGATTATAAACGGGATGATTATCCTGTTTCCTAGTCCCAGATATTTGCCTTTACGGCATAAATGCATTCAGTGGCTAAATCATCTCTCTTCTTCTAGCGGGATTTTCATCCCCATTGCATCATATGCGCTGGATATATTGGAATATAAAACTGGCAAAATCGGTGGAAAAGCTGGAAAGGACTTCACCTTTTCTTCAACCATGAAGGTTCGAGAAATTAGTATTGAAATTATAATATTACCACTCACTTTTCTCTTTTGCAAGCATTATAGAGTAGTTTTGACCTAGCCATTTTCCTGCTGTTACCGTCACTTTTCCATCTTTATGTGAGTATGTATGTGCACATTGAAGTTGCGATCTCCAGTTTGGAATATGCTGACCCTAATTTGCAGGTCCCAAAACATTGGTTAAAATCTCAAGATTTTCAAGAAGCATGCATCTCCTCTGTTATTGAACTGCTTGCAACACACTTTGCTAAGT
This sequence comes from Daphne laureola, assembly GCA_038382905.1. Classification (NCBI taxonomy): domain Eukaryota; kingdom Viridiplantae; phylum Streptophyta; class Magnoliopsida; order Malvales; family Thymelaeaceae; genus Daphne; species Daphne laureola. Next base: position 8,398 of record JBBYHH010076386.1, read on the forward strand.
GGAGCTATCACATATCGTTTCCTGAGCTGGCAACTGTTCCACTTGTACGTTTGAGGAAGTTTCATGAGACAACCACATATGAAGGCTCACGGCGTATGATAAAGCGTTTCATTGAAAAGGTACTGGTGATTTCTTGTTTACCTATATTCTTTTTGTTGATTCAGCTTTTGTCCTCTGCCTATATTTTTTGAGAGGGTAAGGAACAAATTCTCTGAATGCCCTTACTGTCTTTTTAGATGCAACTACTATGGAACCTTCTAGTTATGTATGATACTTGTGCTAAGGCTACTCTAGAATTTAAATCTCCAGAAAGCAAAGCTTGTATTACAAATGAAATAAAATTTGATTGGAAAATGAAGCAAACAATTATATGTCTTGACATGTGGCACTTTGAAATGTCTCAGGTGGAGGATAATGTTGAATTCATACAGAGGAGAAGAGATGAAGTGACCTTCTCACCCACTGATCAGCAGTCAGTTGAACTGTTTCTCCAGGTGTGTGCATGCATGCTGTCTCATTTCTTTTACCGTCATTATGGAACTTTGAGAAATATCTATTTGGTGAAAAGAGTGAGTTTTGATGATCTTTTTTTTCCTGCAGGTGGAGAAGTACAATTGTAATGCTCCACTGTCATTTACACAATATTACAAGAGTCTTATGGAAAAGGCTGCTGCAAGGAACCTAAGGTACCATGCTTATCCTGTTTAATGCTGTTTTAAAGTAGCATCTGGATCTCTTTTGCCCTTACATTACCTTTCTAATAGGACTAACAAAAACAACGATAAACCAACTGCTTTCTGGTACTGACATAGATATCTGATAATCATGTGTTTTTCTTTTTCAAGCTTGTGCTTAGTTTATTGACTGAACATGCACTTCAGTTTCTAGGTCAGGTTCAAAGTCATGTAATGGTCAATCTAAGGTATAATTAACCATTGAGGTCATGAATTGAGCACATCATTGATTAACAGTTTTTAGTAATCCGTTTTGGTACTTGATAGAAAACTTGTGTATACTATTGCATGACCAAGTAATACATTAAAACACTCTTGGAACCTGAAGTCAGTCTACAATGCCTAGTATTAGAATATAGTGTGAGTAGTGGTCTGCATTTTGCGATGTCTCCAATTGGCTATTCCGCAGATCTTAACACAGATTGCATATTTAGTGTCTATTTTTCTGGGCCACGTGTCTATTAATTCTAGTGGTGTTTCAAAGGCATATTTTTTCTTACATTGAATAAAGTTGCATCGTATTTTCTGACATGTTGAATTTGTTTGCTCGACATTGAGAACTGTTACATTCGCTATTCTAGTTTTTTATTCAAACTAGACAACAAAGTTATTGCAACTATGAAATAGATTTCTTATTTGGTTTTCTAAGTAGAGTTGGAGCAGATTGGAGTTCTCTAAGATATAAGTTTCATAAAGTGCCAAATATTTTCTTTTATGTTGTGGCAATCAGCTTATCTATTTCATTCTTGCAGTTTCATGGAATTCAATTCTAGGACAAAATTAAGGAAGATTCAACGTAGCAGACAGGATGTGGCTAATGAGCATGTGACAAATATTCAACCTAAAAGACAAGGCAATACCAATGATCAAGTGTTTCAGGATGGTGAGCTACATAACGCGGTCTGTAATGGGAAAGATGCAAAACAGAAAAAGAAGAGAAAGATTTCAGCATAATGTCTTCTTGTCCGTACTCGATTGAATGCTCCATGACTTGGGATTTTATGAGCTGCTCTGCTGTATGGATGATCTATTGGAAAACATAGCTGAACTGGTGTATGCTGCTGCCATGTAAAATTGCCTCAAGTTTTGTTTGTAGTTGGCTAAAGAATTTGAGAATCCATCTACTTTTCTTGGCGGCGAGTGAAGACTGACTGATGAAGCAAAAGTTGAGGTTGCTGGGAATTTGACTTTATTTCTGCAGATGGGATGGTGGAGAGATGGCTGGTAATATGATTCTTGGCAAGAGCAGAGGAATAGTGAGCATGCTTATATGCAAGTCGCATAAGCCATTTCGTTGCAACTAATGTTCTTGTATTACCAAAGTCAGGGTTATCAAATTTTGTTTAGTTTCTTGTGAGGTTGGGATTTCATGTAGGGATGCTTTAGCGTTAATTGTGCTAGATGAGTACTTGTTGACGACAATTGTCGAGTTGCGTAAAGCTCAATTATTTTTGGCAAGTTACCTTAACACCTTAAATTTGTTTTTTTTTTTTAGAGAATTGACGCTTTATTCAATAGTAAATCGTCATAGGTCAGAGAAATATAGAGATCAAATATTTAATAGATCTATCAATTAAAATAGTTTTTAGTATGAGATGAGTTAACAAAGATCAAATAGCCGGCAAATCTAAGAAACACCTAATAGAAAATAAACAATGGAATCTAAAGTAAAATCAACATAGAGCGAATCTAAAAGTAAATAATAGATAAACCGTCAAGATGATAGAATGCCTAAGTCAAGAATAGATGAAATTCTTCACGTAAAGCTGAAGCTCTCAAGCGCTCCCAACATGCAATATAACTCGAAAACAGGCTCCACTCACCGCATACTTAGGATTACTCATAGCCATCGACCACCTCTACCTATGCCGCACTAAGCGGAACAAAAATAGGCCGATCTCTGTAAGGATACCTGGGAAGGACAAGAAAACAAACAGCTTCACCTACATAGAAATCCATTGTCACCAACTATAGGCAAAAACCATCCCCTCAACAGCCCAAGTCCAGAATAAGAAACGAATAATGAGACCGGACTTGGTACCCCCACCATTTGTATGTAGCAGTATCATCCCTCTAGGCAAGGAGTCTCGCTCCCTGCCGTCGCCACCACCTCAGATGACACACCTGCTTCCTCGACCCCAACACCTCGCGCACGCTTCCGGCCCGCACTACCTCCGAACCATTCTCCAGCTTCTTGGCAGCACCACCTTCTCCACCGCAAAGCCGCGGCCTCGCCCGCCACGAACACTCCCACCTCCATGCGGCCTCCCCCTGCCATGCCCATTTTTTGATCCAGCGACACCAGACCGATTACCCTTCATCCCCACAATTAATCCACCAGCATCTGCCACCCAAAAAAACTTCCGAAAAACAGTAGAGCACCAAGATGCTACCACTAAAATCAATTCAACAAGCAAGGAGCTGTGCCCGACAGTGTGGTTCACGAGCCACCGGAACCGACACGAGCACCGACCATCAACAGACGGAGGAAGGCTAGTCAGCGCAGGGGAAACATCATCATCCTTGTTACCAGTAAGATACAGAATGACTGCGCCCCACTAGGGCCGAAACAACCGCCACGATCAGAAAAATGGGCCGACAATAGAGGGAGGAGAAGGCCGGCGCCGACGATTTGATGGTTGTTGAGCACCATCGATCTCACAGAGGAGTCGAGAACTAGAGCAAGACCCGACCAACGGGAAGAAATTCACCCTCCAAAGAAGCCGAGAAGCAAGCTAGCAGAGCCTCCATCCCCGTTCTGCCAGACGGCGGCGGCAATAAGTCGAGCAGGAAACCCTAGAGCGCATATTTTTGAAGTTTCTGCACGTTCTCGATCCGAAACAATAGTGTTACAACACCTTAAATTTTAGGAGAAGCTATATAGTGTTCGATGCACACGTAAAGTGTATGAGATAAGAAAGAAGAAAAAAAAGGTTGACGGATAGTCTAGTTGTGTTGCTACGAAATTCGGGACTGTGCTATTTTTGGATTTCACGTTCCTAGCCCGTCAAGAGCGGGAAATTGCATCAAATCCAATCGATCCCCATGAACATCTCTTCCGTTCCAACTTCCTTCCTGCGACAGAACCACTAGCCCACATCTTTGTCGAAGTCGTATAAACGGTTGCCAAGAACATCTCTATGAAGAAGTACTTGATCTGATCTCTGGTCAATTTAATCTCTTAATCGACATATTTATACGTCTCCAACAGTATATCAATGACATCTTTCTCTTCCTCTATTCCGTAGTAGGGATTCGCTTAGTAGTCCTTCATTATTCCCTCTACAGTCCAATTATGATGCACTTGGATACCTTAATGATGCAATCGCAACACATTATGATGCTTCACTATATAAAAATGATGTAACAGATAACTGTAGAAAAATTATGACAACGTCACATCATGATGTAACATTTACTAAACCTTGCAAGATGATGCACGAAATTTTAACAATGATGTACAACAGCTTCAACATGATGCTTCCGTTAACAGCTACTAACTCCTAAAGAGCACACTCTTTGCAAGATGTGTTGACTTTGTTGCCTCCAACCACTTGTTTTGATGATTTCAAAATCTTGAGGACCATTTTCCAAAGTTTTGAACTTAGTGTCTTCATCATCAAGATTATTAAATCTTGGTTGTTAAGATAAAAAATATTGCTGCCAAAGTGCAAAGTACTCAAAAGTACAAGAAATCGTGTGTTACAATATACACAAATACATATCTCGGCATATACATATTTTGATCCAAATTCTTGATTAATGTTGACTTGTTTCTTAGCCACATTCATAGGAATTCAAAGAAGAAATGTTGGAGATAAAGAAGAAGGAAACAATCAGAAATTTGCTCCATCAAATCCCCAAGATTTCAGATTGCAAAGATGCAATCAGCTCATAAAAGAAAAGTAATCAGAAAAGCATGCGATACAGTGAGCATCAACACGTTGATGACCAGATGTTCAAAATGCAAGTTTCAAGTTTCACAAGCCATGAAGCATTCAATCATGAAGTCATCCACTCATCTACTGAACAACAACAATGAGAGAAGATATTCAATTTTGAAGCTTTCAAGATTGAAGAAGAAAATCCATCAAGTTGCTGAAGCTAGTCTTCATCAACGCGTTGATGGAAGATGACAAAAATCTGGAAAGATTGCACAACGACTAGAAATCAATTAGCCAACGTTCACAAAGCTCCAAAAATAAAAGATTTCATACACAACGGCTATATTGAGATCTTGAGATGCTCTTACCCATCTGCACTCATTCTGGAGCCTATAAAATAACTAGAAGAAGAAGGAAGAAGTACACACAACACACAAGAACGCCAATATGTACATTCTGTGAATACTCTTCATTCTCCTACTTACTCACAGAGATAAAAAAGGCACTCTCGAGATACCATTCAGAAAGCTGCAAGCATCCAGAACATCATCACCATCAGCTCTGCCAACACCAGAGAGTCTATCTTCAGAGAAGCCTAATGTTCTACATCTTCATTAGTTGGTGGTGTCAGACTAGTTCTACACCATTGATTAATTGAAACTTCCCAAGGAAGAGGAAGGTTGATAGTCTGTTCTATCAACGCGTTGATCACAATGTTATTGTCATCACTCTAAGTCTTGTTTGTCAAGGAACCTTGGCGTAAAGTGCTGTGTGTCGGGCATCCATTGATCAAGTCGTGTTAGTCATGTTGATTTTAGATCCACCATTAACATGTTTTACATGTTATTCAATCTCAATCATGTGTAATACGTACATACTCATCCCTTCAAGTTTTTGGATTTCATGTAAATTCATAGCATGATGTTTTGTTCAAATTATGCCTCTTTCACCATCCACACATCAAAAAAAGAAGAACAAGATCCTAGCATGATACTAGAGAGAAGAAATGCACCTTTCTTCTAGAACAACAGCTTAAGGAAGTTAATCTTTGCTCCTAAACGTATACTCAAATCTTCTTGTCTTGATGAACACCAAGAACACCTTGAATGCCTTAAAGGTTGTGGTGGATTGATGTTGATGATGAAGGGGCGGATTTGATGTGATGAAAAGGGGATGAATGTGTTGAATAAACACACTTGAATCCACCCTTAATGCTCCTAGAATGGTGCTTGAAGTTGGTGGCCAAAAGAGAGAAGAGAATGAAGAAGAATGATGAAGAAGATTAAGGAAACTACCAAGTGTTCAAGGGTGTGTGATGGCCGGCATCCTCCCATATATTTTTAGATGAGGAGGAGGTAGTTAAGGAGTGGTTGTAACGAACTTGTGGCTTGAAGGTTGCACATTTTCGTCCCTAGGAAGTTACCAAGTCCCCTTGCGTTTTTCAAGGGCAAATACATGGTAACCACCCCCTAAATGGCGAAGCGGTGCCTTCTTAATGACACCTCTTCGCCTCTTGGAGGCTCCCCTAGGCCGGTTATCTCCCATGAGCTCCTTTTAGTTCACATTGAGCTGAAAGTCACTTCTTCATCAAGACTAGCTCACTTGAGCTGAAGTTAGCTACTTTTAACTAACTTGAGCTGGAGTTAGTTACTTGTGAACTAACTTGAGCTAGTACTAGCTAATTGTAGCTAGTGTGAGCTAATGTTAGATACTTCTAGTTAACATGAGCTGGGGTTAGCTATTTCTAGCTGACTTGAGATGAAGTTAGCTACTTCTAGGTAACTTGAGCTAGAGTGGAGATGGGTATAGGTACTTCTAGTTATAGTGAGCTAACAATAAGCTGGATTTAGATGCTTCTAGCTAATATGAGCTAATGCCAAGCTACTCCTAGCTCTTGTAAGCTAGCATGAGTGAACTTGAGCTAAGTCTAGCTACTTCTAGCTAGAGTTGAGCTAAGAGGAGCTACTTCTAGCTACTCTTGAGTTGTCATAGCTAAGTTTAGCTACTTCTAGCTACACTAAGCTGAGATGAGCTGAGAGAAGCTACTTCTAGCTGCCCTGAAGCTATGGTGAGCTAAGTCCATCTACTCCTAGCTGGGTTGAGGTTAGGTGAGCTACATATAGCTTCCTATAAGCTCAAATTTAGTTCCATGGACTCAAGTACTATCTCAAAAGGTCTTGGTGTGCCCAAAATTCCAACAAACTCCCACTCGCACTAAGAGACTTTTAAGTTCCAAACTCCCAATCAAAACAAATCCTCTCAAACACAATATAAGTTTAAAACTAACAAGAACATTCATATAAAAGGAGTTAAGAGTGGGACCCCAAGGCATACACACCAAATCTCTTCCATTGTGGTTGTTACACTCACAATGAAAGATTGTCCTCTCCTAACAGTCTTACTTGAACTCATCCAGTATTCGTGTGTTTTCTAAACTTATTCAAACTTGCTTGA
>JBBYHH010076495.1:0-15468 GCA_038382905.1 Daphne laureola
AGGAGGCGTAGGTGTTGAGCTAGAGGCCGAGGGCGGTCTCGATCTTCTGTAATTGCAGCGGTTAGTGGTGGAAGGTGGTGAGACATGAGTGGTGACTGTTAGTTGGTGTGATGGTGTGAGGGAGCTTGGCAGAATTAGATTTTAGGTATAATTTGGGTGAATTGGTATTGGGTTTGTTTGGTGAGCTTGTCAGGGTTAGGATTTTAACAGATTAGTACTTCCGAGCTGGGCTGGGTAGTTGGGCTAATAGGAGGAAATGTTGGGCTGGGCTATTATAAGTGGTGGATTTTCGAGTCGGATATCGGTTTTCTGGGTTAGCCCGACCCGAATCCGTAAAAACCCAAAAATATCGGGTTCGGGTCTGGTTCAGGCTACCCAGGGCATATTTTCCCCTTAACTCGACCCTAACCCACAAATTCGGGTTCGGGTTCGGGTTCGTGTTCGGGTTCGGGTTCGGGTCGGGCTTCGGGTCGCTGGTTAAACTTACACCCCTAATCGCTCCAATAATTTTGGAAATTGTAATTGCTCTTGGTCACTTGTGCACAATTGGGGTTATGTACTACCATTTTCTTACTTTAGAGTTTAAATAATGAATGATAATAGTTTATTTTGTTATGATGATAGTAACTCTATAATTCGTTTTTTCTTGAATTTATGAATCTTAAAAATAAAAATAAAAACTCAAGGTTAAATCAAAACTAGTCAAGATTTACATGTGTAATTTAAGTAATTTAACCGTGTAGTTATGATAAATATGAACATTTTATATTTGTGTATATGTATTAAAATAATATAATTATAAGTTAAAATATTTTTATATTCAGGCCATTTCGGGTATTTCAAGTTCCTTTGAGTTTAGATTCAGGTTAATCTGATTTGGATTCAGGTTAATCGAGTTCGAGATTCAGGTTAATCCGATTTAGATTTGAGTTCAGGTCATATCGGGTTTGGGTTGCCATCAGTTTGAGCTTATTTCAAGTCGGGTTTGGGTTCAAGTCATTCAAGTTTTGGGTCGTTGACTTTTTTTCATCAATTCGGATTCGGACGGGTTTCTCGGGTCAGCTCAGTTTTTGAGTACTGACTAGATGTAAGAAACTGAGAGTATGGGGTGAAATCGATCATTTTAAAAAATTGAAGTGTTAAAAATGAGTTAAACAAAAATACTACAGTAGTTCAAAGCGTAGGGTGAACCTGAATCTCGAATTTGTCTTCTGTTCGTCTTCGTCACTGCAGCTCAGCACCGCAGAGCCAGACAATTTGCAGCCATCGCCGTTGCTACTCACCAGTTGCAGCCACCGGCAGGCGCCACTGTCTCCGCCTTCTGCTTCTTCTCCTCCGGCTTCTGCAAAGCTATTACTGGAAATGGGTTACTCGAAACAGCAGCTACTTGCTCGTTTACAGGTGCATCTTCTTCCCAGATTTTCCTCCATTATAATTCAGTTCAATGTCTGTTCAGTGTTAGTTGGAAAACACTCCCGCTCATTTTCCTTGTTGGGATTTCGATTGGGACGGAGGGTGTAATAACTTTGATTTACATAGATTCCTTTGAAGATGATTGAGTTGTAGCTTAATAAAACGGACCCGTAACTGGGTTATTAGGGCTAATCATAGAATGTACTCCCTCGCTCTGTTCCATAAAGATAAGATTGCAACTTTGTTTTCCCATTATTTTCAGAGTATTTAATCTATCATTTATTTTTATGAATTCACCGTAAAGTTAAATGATTCATTTGCAATCCAAACTTTCTCTCTCTCTCTACACTATTTATCTTAGTAAAATTTTAAGTCAAAAAGTGCAATTTGAAATATTAAAGTCAAATACAATAATCTTTATGGGACGGAGTGAGTATAATTTTTCGTAGATTCAGTATGTGATTCTTTGGTTTGTCTAATTGGTGGTTGTTTTTTCCCCCTCACATGTTTCGGGATTTCTCAGGAACTTCAAATTGAATTTAGCCAGTACGAGCATCCTGTTGTTTTGACAGTTGAAGCCCAGGTAAGACGAGAATGTTCGAGTGAAGTTTGTTGTCTCGTTTGCTTATCTTCTGTTAATGATTTCACTGTTTTGATGATTGAATGTCATATACTTAAATCAGGCAAAATATGTTGGGGACAAGGGTGGTGCCCTGAGCAAAAATTTGCTTTTGAAGGTATGTTGTTTTGTGGTTGAGCAGTGCAGTTGATTCCATGATTTCTTTTATGCTTATTTGGTAAGTAATTGTTGGTGACCAGCTGAGTAAGTGGATGTGCTTACGTGCTGCAGGATAAGAAGAATCGGTATTATATTGTTTCTGCTCTACCAGATACAAAAGTGGATCTTAAGGGTAGTTACCGATTACCTTTTTAGATCCTTAGCAATTGTGCATGGATAAGTTATTTTAAAGAATAAACATGTGTAGATGTTAGTCCTAATGGTGTAAAAGCTGGGCAGTTTTATCTCAGAGATTTGGACTGGGAAAAGGAGGTTTGCGAATGGCTCCAGAAGAGGCATTGGGTCAGATACTGCAGGTAGCTGATTTTTCTTCTTTTGTGCTAAATTATGAGAATAGAATTGCTTCATTTGATGAGTGATGCTTTTCTCTTGTCTGTGAGGGAGTCCAATTTTGCATGTTTCCGCCTGCCTCTCCCCAAAAGGGGAAAAGAAAAAGCTCACCCTTCTTATTTAAAGTAGTTGCACACCTGAATAAAAGGCACGTTGCCAGAAAAAGAAAAACATGGAAAAGTCTCATGTACGGTTTCATCTTGAAGTGTCAAAGTAAGAAATTAGATCCTCGCAGTTCCAACTGCAACCCGCCATCCATACTCATGTTACTTCTGTTTTTTACCTTTCAAGGTGCCTTTGGGATGTGTTACTCCATTTGCGCTGGTAAATGAATCAGCCAGGTATGAAATCAGCTATCACCGACTTTACTCTTTGAGTTTCATTTGATTCTTTGATGTAAATTGTAATACATAACATGCTACCTTGTGCACATTATCATCAGTCATTGAAGATTCTTGTCAATTCTATGTATTACTCCGTATATTTTACTAGTAGATTTGTGAAGCTGATGCCAATTTGACGTTGTTCTTATATCAAGTCATGTTGCACTGCTGCTGGATCAAGGGTTCAAAACTCAGGAACGCTGCTTTTTCCACCCACTCTCAAATGATATGTCAATATGTAAGTTCAGGTTCTTTTTATGATCTTTTTAAGTGGAAAAATTACAGCATTTGTTCCAAAGCAACTGATATTCTTGAATCAAGCTTTGAGACTTAAGAGTTACTTCACTATATAGCACTACAGTTTCATGTTGCAATTATTGGTTGTTATAGAACTACACTTTTTAGTCTCTTTTTTTTGTGTGGAATTAATACAACATTTAGCATACCTCTTTTTTTCATTTTAACTGAGAATATAGTTTCTTGACTATGGCACAATATATTTGCATGGTGAAAAGTATTGTTCTCTGTTTTTACTTTTATCTCTCTAAATTTCAAATTACAGACATTCTTCTAGAGGCAGTTTTGTCATGAATCTCTATTTCTTTCGGGTCGGTGGGCTGGGGTGTTTCAAAAACGGTAAGCTGCAGAGGCACTTATGATGTCTCCTTGAAACATTTGAATAAGATTTTTTCATGAAACTGTATGTAATCTTCATTTAAAAAAAAAAAAAAGTTCTATTGATTTTTTCCTCGTTTTGATTAATAAATGCACCTTATTCATACATGTATGATGTCTCTGGATTGTGCAATGTGTTTAATGAACAAATAACAATCTTCCACTAAGTTTCTTTCTGGTTCATTTTGTAGTTTGGATATCTTGGAACTCTGCTGTGATTCATTTAAAGAACAAAAAAAATGTCAATTAAGTCCTTCCTCACTCTTTCCAGCTCTTAACGTTGTTGGCCTTGACAAATTTCTGAAGTCAATTGGCAGGGTTCCTGCATATGTGGACTTAGAGGTATTGATTCTGTTCTCATGGTTTCTCCTTGTACTATGATTTAGTTGTTTCAGTAAATGTTGTTATATCTCATGTAGGCTAATCCAAAGGTGGGCAAAGATCAACCGCCTGACCTAGCGGTGCTAGTTCCTTCTGACTCTCTTGCTCTTCCAGATGCTGCAGAAGAAATGCCTGCGTCCAAAAGATCCAATGTAAATAATTCTAGCTCTGACAGCAAGCCTGCAGCAGCAACAGGTATATTCAATGAACTATATGTAGTTCCATGGTAGAAATTCAGTCTCAAGTTAATTGACAGACCGGTCAAGCTAGAAGATGAATAACCTGTATTTAGATTATTATTTTTATGTAGCTTTGTTTTTTATTGTTTGGTGTTTGGCTTTTTGTTTATGTTTTCCTTCTTTTTATAGAGTTGCTGCTCTGTTTTATCAGACTGCTAGTGTTATTGTTCAGAAAATTCCCCCTCCATGTAGGTTTAGTTATGTTTGAGAGAGGAATGGTGAAGCTTTTCATGTTGGAATCTCTTATTCCTTTGTAACGAGTTGTGGCAGGAAGGACATCTACTGTAAAACTTGTTTAGAACCGTGAAGCAAACGTATGGCCATTTATTTCGTAAAAATGTTGTGCCAGGAAAGGCATCCGACGTTTGAAATTAATAATGAAGTTAAGATTGGAATCTCTATGCAAATTGGGATAATCTTCAGCATAATGTTTGAAGACCAAGTCTATCTTGAAAATTACTACCTCCATCTCCAAATAATTGGTGTTTTTCATTTTTAGCATTTAATCTATGTTTTTTCCCCTAACATTTTAATATGTAAAGCCAAATATTTTCAATGCAAATTATAGATTAGTGTGTCTAGTCTCTAAATATATTTTTCCTGAATTTTTTTAATAAATTATTTCTAATAATAATTTGGGTCTCCTACAACATAAAGAAAAAAACGTACCAATTTTTCTGGGACGGAGAGAGTATTAGAAACTATCTGAGAGTATGATCAGCTCCGATTAGGCAAAGATAGCGGCTCAAACTATACAATCTAGCTAATTTACATGAAGTTTGTCATAATCATTTAGTTATGGTATATTTGATTATCAACTTATGATGACTAATAATCCTGGTGTTCTGTGGCAGTAGCAAATGTCAAAAAGACATCAGATAACCTCCCCAAACTAAAAGATCAATCAATCAACCCTCGACAGCCGCCGTCAGCTGCTTTTTCCGATCCTGTAGTGTTCGTGGAAGAGATTTTGAACAAAACATGCTCATTGCTGCTTTCGGAGGTAAGTTTACGTTTGGCTGGATGGCTTTCTTCTGTCTTAAACCGCTCTTTGGTGGACTAAGACACTTTCTACAGATTACAAAGGACTCCTTGGAGAAGCATAGTGACAAACTTGGAGCTATGGTAGCAGACAATATCAGAAAGCACCTAAATCCAGATTTAGAGAGTCTTGCAGTAAGCGTCCATCTACATTTCTTCCCTCTCTTATTTGACAGCTTCTGTATGGCAAAAGCTAGGCTAGTCCCGTGGGTTTCGTTTCGTACATGAGTCTCGAATACACGGTTCATTTCGTACATGCTAATCACTCATCATGCCTCCTTTTGTTGCAGACGATCTTCAAAAACCAAGCTTTTTCCGAAGGTTTCGTTGCTGGTACCCGCAGTCAGCCCAAGCGCCCTTGACGTGGTCGTTTAATATCAGGTGTCTTTGAATTCAGAACCAATTCTTCCTTGTAGAAACACAAGTTTGAAAATGACAGTTCGATCGAATGACTTCAATGTGATTCAGTTTCTCATAATTTGAACTTCTGTCTAGGGTTCAGAATGGAAGTGAGAACATTTTGCATTCTTAATAATCACGTGTTTAGTTGTAAATATAAAAACCTTTGATTGTTGATTTTGATTACAGGTGCAATGCATAAAAAGTTTAGGGAAGTTAACATTTACCCCCTTCCACTGTATTTTTTAAGTGTATAAAGTTTGTCATAAATTCCACTTTGCCCCCGTTCCCTGTATTTTTTTAATTCATTTTTTTTTTTTGAAATTCATAAAAAGTTTAGGGAAATTCATTGATTGGTGACTCCAATAATACTTTTTCTTTTTGAAAGATAAAGGCTTTTATCATTAACCAGAAGAAAAATTATACAAACAGGATTGTAAGCAGCCCTGGTAATACAACAGAAGCAAAGAATTAAATTTCCAAAACATGACATATGAAGCGGCCATGCACCCCTATAAACACAAAGCTAAAAAGCAAGAAATAAAAATAAATAGACATCTAGAAGAGGATGTGATTCTGCACTTAAAATCAGAGCATGAGTAACCGAGGCATCAACCGCAACCGTAGGGTACACCCCATCTTGCAGCGCTTCCAATTTAGCCCAAAGCACATACACAATTGCAAGAGATGAAAAGTGACAATTATTTGCGGCAGTGATCTTGACAAGGAAGAGAGTAGTGTCAAACGAACAATGTCGAAAACTCCACCCTCATGCACCAAAAGTGCATAAGACAAGAACCATCAAACACCAAATCATAAGATATCAAAGTACTAGAAAAAGATTCAACGAGAACAAAACCTACACAATCCCAAGCAACTCTCATGGTTCAGGGCAGGCTGAGTCAGCACTCAACCCCGTCAAACATTGACCAACCGCTTCCCCCAAAGACTCTAAAATCCTCACCTTCTTTCAAGCCCTTTATACCCCTAGACCATAAGCTTTTCATGTTCCACACACATCCGATCATTTGAGGTTTCGAAACGTGAGGTAATCCAATCTCATCGATTGAGGGACCAACGGCCAAGAAGCAAACACCACATGAGTTGGCTCAATCACCACATGAGTTGGCTCAATCACCACATTCACGATGTGCCTAGTCCAGAGACTCAAATTCCAGGACGAAAATATAATCCTTATTTGGCATGGAACGAGACTTAACTTGAAACCCTAGACAATCCCGTGAATTCGCTCTAAGTGCCGAGGCTAGGGCCTTTGGCTGTACTGTTGGCGGCCCGTTGATGAGGACTACCTCGCTCTTGAGTCTTTAACCCGTGATCTAGGTCATGGCTGATTCCATTCCTTGTAGAAGTTGGTGGATCTGCACAAGTAATATAATCTGTAAACCATACCGGAATTTTGCCCGATAGAGGATCCTCTAATGCTTAAGTCAGTAAGAGAATAAGGCAAAATGAATATGTCAGACCTAGAGCAGAGTGAAGAGTTACCTTAAATGAGTAAATGATGTTGGCTTATATAGTCTTATCTAATAGAATGACACATTTGCAATACTCTCTCCGTCCCATAAAGATTGCAGCTTTTGTTTTGATGTTTTCACAATATTTAATCTACGATTTATTTTTATGAATTTATAAATATGTAAAGTTAAATAATTCATATGTTTCTCATAATTTGCGATCTAAACTATATAGATTTATATTTTTTGATTTTTTTTCACTATTTATCCTAATAAAATTTGAGTCAAACAGTGCAACTTAAAACATTAAAGTCAAACATCACAATTTTTATGAGACGGTGGGAGTATCTGATAGTAAGGAGGCCGTTGGTGTCAGAGAACACGTGACAAAGATATCATGAAGGCTGGTCATCAGCCAATTATGCCATGAGGTCCTGCCATCGCATTCATGGGTTCGGGTATGCCTGTGTTTGGGTGTTTTTAATAGGCCTATTTTCCTGAGTTACTTACTTGACTTCGGTGAACCTTTCTAGCCTAGTTTGTGATTTGGATCTATTGACCATCATGTACCATCTTCACACAAACAACCTTAGCCATTAGGGCCGGTCCTTCCCCGCGCACACCACCACCACCAGATACACACATCACCTTATCTTCATCCGCCGATAGCACAAGGCATGCAAGATGCATGCCAATGAAGTCCATGGCCTCGGATGAGGGAGGAAGCCAAGAAGAAGCCACTACTTGTAGAGCAGATCGAATGGCGGAGAAAAGCCCTAGCAGCGGAAGGGGAAAATATCTATCTTCTTTTCTGACAGAGTACAAGTTTACTAATACAGTAATACTCCTACTTTTTCACTAAACTTGAAAAAACAAACTATGATGATTATTTTTCTAACCTATAAATTCTACTCCCGCTACCCTTAAAAAATTGGTCTATTTATTTTTATTATTTTATAATATTTAATTTATGATTTTTTTTTAATTTTTTTTATTTATAAATGTTTAGATATTTGAAATTTAAATCATACATTTGTATATCATAATTTGTAACATACCCTTTTCAAATACATTTCTAAATCTACTCTTGCATTTCAGCAGTAGTAACTTCTCCACCGTCACCTTCATTGTTAGTGTCAGCAGTTCCCTCTCCTCCAACCTCCTCACCGGTTACTTCTGATGTCTGTTGTTGAGGAGGTTCTGGCAGCACCTCTAATATCAACTCCACAAGCTCATCTAAATCCTCACCATTCATACGTTCATCATATTTCTCTACAATCTGCGGCATTAGAATACGCATATTTTATCAGAAACAGAATTTCATGTAGATTAGTGTAATAGCCAGACTGCCAGAGACAAAGAACAGCAAATGGATGGCATATTCAATCACAATGCCAATGTTCTGGCAGGTGAGAAACTGGACAGTGCATCAGTAGCCAAGGAATTCATAACTTATACCGAGTATAAGGGTGGGTGTGTTCTTTTCATGATAATTTTGGAGAACTTAGTAAACTATTTGAAATTGATTAAGAATTAAGAACACTAGACCCAAGAAATTCTGAAGTTGGTCATAGTTGAATTTCAATCATCTTGGACAAAATATACATCCAAAACTTTAAGATTAACCAAGACTCAAAAGCTCAAAGGAATATCTAGGACTACATAGAATCTGCATTAAAAAAAGGGTAATTATCAAATACCCCGCATGGGATTTGCTATAATCTTCAGTTTCCACTCCGTATTTTGGAAATCCTTTGTTTATTCCCTGAGGTTTGAAGAATTATACAAAAACCCCCCTAAGATCTAACTTCCCTTAATAGCTCTGTTAAAATTTAAACTTAATTACAAAATTAAACCCCTAATTTTGGAACCCTAACAAATTTACCCCATACATTTTTTCCATCTTCCTCCATCTCCCCCTCTCTCCCACCCACCCCTACACGGCTACACCAACAGACCCTCTCCCTCCATTTCTAAAGATGTAATCGAAAAATGAAAGACTATCTAACTAATTAATCCCACACAAGGAGTTCAACCGATCAGTACCAATATTTGATAATAAATCAACAATGACTTACAGAAACATACCTGGTTGTGAAAGTTCCGGAAAAAAGGAAAAACAAATCTGTAAATTAGTGTAGCATTTAAGGAACTTCCACTGTACCGCCGGTGGAAGAGCAATGTGGCCCGTCGCTGTTGGAGATCACCGGCCGCCGGTCCTCGCCACAACAGCTCCGTCCGAAGATCCATCTCTCGCATCGGACTTCTGATCTCTCTCTATCTCGTTCAACTTCTCCAAAGGCCGCGTCAGCCTTGTCCGCCGAAGCTCCGTCCCAGCCATCATCACGACCTTTGCCGTCAGCCTTCCCTCGATCCAAGCGGCCGTCCTTTCTTCATCGGTCTGTGCTCTTCCGTTTCACCATCATTGGACAGCCGAATCACTAGCCTTCCACCACCTAAACCCTCCTCCATCGCAACCGGCATCACTCTCTGTCCCGTTCGGTCTCTTGGTTTGGGGGTGGGTGGGAGAGGAGGGGAAATAGAGGAAGATGGTAAAAATGTAAGGGGTAAAATTGTTTGGGTATTTGTTAGGGTTTAAAAATTAGGGGTTTAATTTTGTAGTTAAATTTAAATTTTAACAGAACTATTAACGGAAGTTAGATCTTAGGGTTTTTTTTGTATAATTACTCAAACCTCAGGGGGGTAAACAAATGATTTCCAAAATACCGGGGGGGGGGACTGAAGATTATAGCAAACCTCAGGGGGGTATTTGATAATTACGCTTAAAAAAACAATCTACTCTCCATCATCACAATCATCATATTGCACATTAACTAAACTATCTTGAGGGTGTTAGAATAAATCTGTGGTGTTGAAGAACAGTCTAAAGTTAATAGATTTATGCAAAAAAAATGTAGTGGTCAAGTTAACAAATCCCTAGTTCCTAAAAATAAGACATGGAAATCAAAATCTTGATATTTAACATATACGTCCAGAGCGTTTAAAAAACGTTTGCTGATTTTGTTCAGTA
The DNA here is from genome assembly GCA_038382905.1 of Daphne laureola. NCBI lineage: Eukaryota > Viridiplantae > Streptophyta > Magnoliopsida > Malvales > Thymelaeaceae > Daphne > Daphne laureola. The sequence continues at coordinate 10,167 of JBBYHH010076495.1, forward strand.
TAGAAACATGCCACACACAAGACAAGTAACTAGGAAAAAGAAAAAGATCAAATGTATGTTACTTACAGCAGCCACTTCGGCATTGGAAGCTGGTCTAATGTTAATTAAATTGAGCATCTCTGCTTTTGCAAGGTTGAACTTTGCACATCTTTTAAAAAACTCATGTATATGCTCTCTTGTTTGATTGCAAGCAGCAGACCCAACCAAATAATCATAAACCTGATAAAGAGAAACACGATTCGGTTATGCAATTCAGTTGATACTTGAAAACATCTTGAATAAAACTTTAGAAAATTTAACGACCTTAAATTCTGACTGTGCAACTGGAACGATAACTCGTGTGGGATCCTTCGATGCTCCTCTCGATCTTAGGAAGTCAAGAACTTCAAAATTGGTAAGTGGCCCAGCATTTGCCTCTTTTCTACCCAAAAAAAAAAGAAAAGAAAAACGTAACTGGAACATGAAAACCTGAATATGATAAAAGAGAAAGAAGAGAATGATGATCCTTACATCTTCATGGAGAAAGCACTACTGAGTAGTTAGAGAGGTCTGTCTCTTCAATGGAAAAGAAGACGACGGTCCTGAAGCCGCCTGCATCATATTAGGAGTCAGGGTTAGCTTTATTAAGTTAGGCTAGGCTGGGTGAGGGTAGCCATGCCAACGCTGCGGTTTATCCGCAGTAAGGGTATATCCGCTATCCATGGTTTTTTAACTATCCGCGGATTGCGGTTATTTGCTTCACGGTTATGACTTAACACCCACCTCAACTATCCGTGGATATCCACGGTTATTGTAACAATTTATTACAAATACCTAAACATAAATAACAATCTTAGGATATACACAAAAACATCCAAATATCTAACAATCTCAAGACATGCAATCTGAATCGCCGAATATCCAACATTTAGGACATACAAATATCCAACATATCAATAATAGTGTGTGTGTGCAATAAACCGCAATAGCGGTCATTCATGAGAATCAGTGCAAGTTTTCACATTTGAGGCATTTTTGAGAGACACTGGATGATTCAAACCTGAAAATCAGTTAAATTAAATAAAGTTTGACAGAAATTATCATAATTTGGACACACAAACTCAGCAACTATCGCACACGTTCTTGCAATCTAAAAATACAATTCAATGTCACAAAACAAGCTAAATTCCAAAAATAAATGTAAAAGAGAGGAGCAGCAACAGCAAACAAGGAGAGAAAAAAGGATGAACTAACGCAACTTGGAGGAAAAGAAATAAAACATAATGTCATAATCAAACCATTGAGAAGAACTTTGGTTGAACAAGATAGAATAAACATGAGCATCATGGAAGAAAAGTAGAGAAATAAAAAGATAGGAAATTGGAGTTATCCAACGTATGTTTACAGATTTCAACTATTTTCTCATTCTACAGTTCAGCTTGCGTTTCATCAAGAAACAAGATTAGAGTAACTAAACCAGGCATATATACAGTATACTAAACATCAAGCTCCCAAACAAAATACAAAATGCTCTTTAACTCACACCATATATAATTAGCTTGATCTTGCACGGTTTTTATCTTTATCCTAGTCACAAATCATATTTTATTGTGATGCATGAGTTCTCCTACAAAATAGAAAGATGATATAGTTAGAAAAATAAAACATGATTATTAGAGAATTTAATAAGAGCTACTCACTTCCATGAACCATGAACATATCCAGGATCAAACACAAGATGAAAAAATTAAATGAAGTAATTAAAAAGCAATGTATAGATATTGAATGGAGAATGCATTGTCCATTAGTAGCCAAAACTCTCATGGTAATTAGCAATCTCTTCAATTGGCCAAACACCTTTTTAGGCTAAAAAGGTGAGAATGGTTATTGTTTGCTAAATTAGTTTGCTGTTTGAAGTCTGTTGAAGTTGCACTGTATACTTGAGCAAGAATATGTTAGGCATCCATGGTGGCTTGTGACGAGAAAAGACCATACTATCAAGTTTCAAGACTTTTAACAAATTGGTTCCTGATAGAGATCAAATAACAAGAAAGTTAATTCATATGCATCTTCAAATCAAGCATGACATACAAAAGAACCTCCAACCAAATCCAATTCCATGATAAAATAAGGCCATATTTATTGTCGACAATCCCCACTTATTCCTAATAGACATCAAAACTAAAGGATGGAAACAAATCCACATCAATTTTACAGCACGGGACATCAAACTAATCCAAATCCAACTAAAGGAGTTGTACAAAGTATCAGTGGCGGATCAATGGTGTAAAAACTAGGTGAGCGGAAAAAAAACACTCAATAATAGATGAAATTCTTGGCAAGTTAAAATATAATTCTTACATACTAGTATTCATCAAGAATCCGATCAAAAGATATCTAAAAATTGTAAATCAAAATACCAAAGAACATACTTAAAAGTATTAGCCACTTAAAAAGAATCACACTACCTAGAGAATCACATGTACACAACAATTAACATGCATACAAATCCAACATGTTAGTTGAAGATATAAAATGGAAAAAATGACAACACAGGAAAATAGTTTACCCCCTTTCCTTACTATTGAGTGGAAAATAGTTTTTCATGTGCAGTAGAAAGTTCCATCATTCCTCACCACAATAGGACTAATAATGAATTACTTGAACAAGAAGCAAATTGTCATCTCGTAAAAAATAAGTAATAAATAAACTATAAACTTTTTTCTGGACAATAGGGAAATGACAGCATAATATTGCAGGATCGGGCTTAAGACACAGTCCCAACTTTCAAGCAGTAATCGCACTATCTAGATAATTCAGTTAATCAAGATGCTGAAATCTAGAGAGAATAAACCCCACATCTGGTCATTTATGTTCGTTGAATAACTTTTAAACAAATAATGCATTCAATACATGGTAAAAGATACTGAAGTTGTAACATTTCTTTATTGCTAATACAGAAATTGGACTTCAAGTTCCCCTATCTCCAATTGCTAATACAAAAACTTTCTGCAGCCTAAAATTCCCAGCACCCAAACCCACACCCCTGCTACTCAAGAAGGGTAAATTCACTTAAAAATGTCTCGTTAATTAGCTTTAAATTTCATCTGAAAATAGCAATATTAGATACTGCACTTACCAGTTTTTTACTTAAAAAACGATGAACTACAGCTAACAATTTCAGAGTAAAATCAGCAACACAAGAAGCAAAAGAACTATGAGCTACAATTGCATCAGCCAGACAAAAGAAGAAAACAATCAACCCAGGAGTTACAACCTACAAGGAAAAAATCAAACACTAACAACCGTAAAAACATTCCACTACAGAGATAGAGATTAGGACTTACCCACTAGGGATTCCGGTGAGTTTGTGCGCGGAGCGGGAGAAGAAACTGTCAGTCGAGGGAGAGGACGTCGGAGGAGCCTAAGACGGAGAGGATAGCGTCGCCGCCGCTAAAGAAGGCGGAGCCAGGTGAAGAGTCTGGAGATGGACGGAGGAACCAGTACTGGTTGTGAACTGAGTAAGGTTATTGTAAGTTGGGCTTGGATTGTTGGGCTACATATTGGGCCTCAAATCTCTGCGGTCTTTCTTTTAAAAAGCGCAATCCAACCCATTTCCACCTGAGCCATTCAAATAATGGCAAGTATTTATCGTTCATTTTGGGTAAAATGACAATTTTGATACTAATCTTTTAAAAAATCTCTCATTTTGCCACCGGCCTTTTTTCCGGGTTAAAAATATCATCAATATTTTGTTAAAAGGGTATGTTTGTCACTAAATGTTAAATTGTCTCAGTTGACAGTGGGATACGCTTAGATCATACTGATGTGGCTTGCCATTAGGCGATTATGTGGATATTTATGTGCATTTCTTAGAATTAATGTTTTCATTTCACCTCAAAGTCTGTAAACCTGACAAATTAGCCCTAAAACTTTAGAATCTTAAATTCATTTCACCCTTAAATTTGGTTGACTCTTTTCTCATTCATTAACTTCTTTCTCCTCACGTTCTCTTTGTTTCCCATCACCGATCTGCTGCGATTGAAGACTAATGTCAGGCTGATGGATGTCCAAGAGTTGTTAGGGGATCAATTCTGAATAATAGATGCTCGAATGGAGAGGCAGTGGGTTGGGCGCTGAAAAGGAGAGGCTGAGGACGAAGGCTGAAGACGAAAGGTTGGGATTATGAACAATAAGGACTAGTTTACAACTTTTTTTTTTATAGAGAAAATAGGTGATTCGTCTCCTCTGTGATTTTATTGATAATAAAATCCTAACGACACTTACAATATATAGAATGGGGGCCTATACATAAAAAAAAATAGGCAAATCTGACTCCAAAAACTAAGGAATATGAAAACTATCTAACAACCAAGTATGTAGAATATCTACTAGGAGTAACAATCAAGAGAAAGCTATGTCAATATTCAACTCTGTACGCAATTGAACCTGATCTATACATTTAGCAGCTAAAAGTTTGCAACTTTCACTTTCTCTATATTAAACTTTAGGGGCTAATGTCTTCAAATTACACAAGTTAGGTGTTATATGATAATTTTTTCTTTCAAGTTAAGGGTTATGTCATGCCATGTTACATTGTTTGCTCGATAATGTCAACTTTACCCCTTAAATAAAACGTTGATGTCATTTTCATCCCATAAAAAAAAATTTTGATCGATGACAAAATTAGAGTTTTTAAAATAGTAGTGAAATGGCTCTTTCTCCTTTTCATTTTTTAAAAGGAAGAACTATGAGAAAATGGAATCAAACAACATCTAGCAGACACAAACAAATCTAGAAAAGACAAAGAACCAAAGTAGTAGAATTAAAAAACCTCGTGGAGGAGGGAGATAAAAATGAACAACGAAAGCACATCTAGATGATCTACTCAATGCCAAAGATGTCAAAGGTACGAAGGAGAAGCCTAAGAAATGCGCACTCCAATTAAGAGTCAAGTCCTCCATCCGAAGATTAGCAAAAGGTCTGCATACCAAGGAATCCACTCTGCTACAATGATTTGGGTAGAAAATCAAAACCATCTAAGAGAAAGCCAAGTCGGAATCAATTCATTTCCCGGTAGTCAGGCTTAAGCTATCAAGGAAGATTCAAGTCCTTGATAGCCTGTAGGCTAACAACCCTAGATAAGGCGAGTCCAGGCTTAGCCTTGCCATAACCAGTGAACTTCTCCCTCATCACCTACCACTCACGCCCTTTTATGATCACGAAGAAGCAAAAGCAAAACAACGAATAGTGGCTGTGTCACCTCTGACCGGTTACAAAATCCTACCATGCTTATGGAGAGGAAAACTACACACACGTCGGC